>JWPT01000050.1:0-63664 GCA_000812245.1 Onygena corvina | reverse complement strand
ATCTATATATAGGATTATTTTATTTTATAACTACTAATACTCTATTCTACTAGTTTATAAAGTACTCTTCTTTTTCTTTTTTTTAATAGTATTAGCTTACTCTTTACTCTTCTCTATCTTCTACTTCTCCTTCTACTTCTCTCTATAGGCTATAAACTTAGCTTTTTTCTTCTCTTTATACTTCTTCTCTTTATAGATAGTAGCGGTAGTAGCCTCCTCTTTTTTCTTTAGTTTATAGATTATAGCCTCTTTCTTTTTCTTTTTAGTTTACTTCTTAGCCTTAGTTAGTTCTATATAATTTATTAGCTAACTATTTCTTAGACTATAAATAATAGATTATAAACTATAGAATAAATATCTTTTTCTACTACTATTATAGTAATAGTTTATATAGTTTTTTTATAGTAGGCCTTTTATCTATATATACTCTATAAATAAACTAAGATTTTCTTTATAATAATAATAGAGGAGCTTTATAATCTTCTCTTATATCTATATTTTTATTATTTTCTAATTAATAGGCTATTTAATATTTATAGTTACCCCTTCTTTTAATTTTAAATTCTATTTAATAGCTTTTTCTCTAGCTATCTCTATATTTTCTATTATATAGTTCTATTAGTTAAGCTCCTTAGTTATATCTATAGTAAAGTTACTCTATTTTAGACTAGAAAATATAAAGAATATAAATACTTTAAATTCTATAAAGGGGTCTATAGCTATATTAGCTTTCTTCTTTACTATTTTAGATAATTCTAGCTTATTACTAGACTATATAGTACTCTTCTATAGTTTAGAATACTCTACTATTATATTTTATTTATATATAAAGATCTATAAATAAATATTTAATAATATAGAGTTAGTTATATCTAAAGTATTTTAAGGCTCTATTAACTAATAGTATATACTTTATATTTATAATATAGACTTTATAATTATATAAAGTAATATAAATATCTATAAAAATTTTATTATTAAGCTAAAAATATATATAGTAAATATAATAAACGTTTTAATCTAGTTCAATAAAATCGAATATTATCTTTTAATATATAAAAAATATTTTATAAGAGAAGATAAATTAGACTTTACTAATAATAAAATAACTCTTTATTACTTCTACTAAATACTATAAAGATTAAAAATAGTATAAAGTTTAAGAGTATAAAGGCTATTTCCTCGTCTACTTTAAGAGATCTATATAAATTTAATATTAGTATACTATATTCTTCTTTATTATATATAAACTCTAGTAATTAAAAAGAATATTAGCTATAGAGGGGGCCTTATTAGTAGATTATAATAAGTCTAATATATATAATATTCTTTTTATATTTTCTTAGAATTAAAGAGACTTTTTATATAGAATTTTACTATTTCTAAATATTTAATAAAGCTAAGGGGAAGATAAAGCTTATACTTAACTATTATAAGATATATTAGATAGAAGATATAGTAACTACTTTTAGCCTTTATAAGTAACTACTAATCTACTTCTATTTTAATAGAGATAAAGCCTTTTATCTTCTATTTTAATTAAAAGGATCCTATATTTAATATTCTAAGCCTAATAGCTAAATAGCTCTAATAATTATAGATTAAATTAGATCTACTATTTCAACCTTTTAATACCTCTAACTAGATATCCTTTATTAATAGTATTAGATTAGTAAATATACTTTATTTTTTATAAGATCTATTCTATATTTATTATTTATATTTTTCTAGTATTAGTTAGTATTTCTTAAGAGTTTCTATTATAATCTTATAGATATCTTAAAAACTTTATATTTTTATAGAGGCTATTCCTTTTACTATAGTAATATTTAGTATATAGTTATTAAATAGAGATAGAATATAAGAAAATACTATAAATAGAGTAGATAGAGTACTAATCTAAAAAGTCTAATAATTATTTACTATATTATTAGTTTAAATAATAAATCTACTATTTTTTATAATAATTTTCTAAATCTAAAAGTACTATAGAGTATCCTCTATAAATAGTATAGAAGAATATATCTTTATTTATAGAATTCTTTATTTATTCTAAGCTTTACTTATAGAGATTTTATATACTCTTATCCTTTATTATATAAGAAAAATATTAGTATATTATATAAGCTTAGAAAAATTTTAGTATCTATAGTATATATATTTTTTCTAAAGATACTTATATAGTTTATTAGATTCTCTAATAAACTATATAAGTACCTTTAAAAAAAATATAATAAGCTTTAGACTTTATAATTTTATCTATCTAGATAGTTACTTTAGAACTTATAATATCTCTTATATCCCTCTATAGATTAAATATACTATATATAAAATAGCTTTAAATCTCTAGAGTAATAGTTCTATAAATATATTTAGAAATACTAAAATATTAGCTCTAAAATTATATTTTAAATAAGGCTCTATAGCTAGATTATTACTATTAGTAAGATAGTACCTAGTAGATTATGGCTACTAAGCCTAAGGCCTCTAAACTTAGTACTAAATCTTATATATAGTAAGATATTATAATTTAGATCTTATTTCTTCTAAGCTAAGCCTAGTAGGTTGCGCTAGCGAGGGCAGAGGGGGGAGGGGGTGGGCGCCGCGCGGCTCGCCTACAAGGGGGCTTATATAATGGCTCGCTTACGTGAGTCCGGACGGTTACTTTTCGCAGAATAAGAGTGTATTAATTTCCCCTCTAGCTATCTTGAGACAGGGTCTATAGTATTTTCACAAGGTAAGAAATATCTTATACTAATCAATATTAATACCCATACTTAGGGGCACTTGTGGCCTAGGCTAACTAGATATATATATAGTGAAGCTCTTTATAAATCACGATTGCCCTTCATATTTATAAAGGCAATGAAGTCATTTATTGCTTCCTTCAATGTAGGACGGGCACAAGCAAGACTTTCGCCTCATAATGCTGGCGGTCGATTGTACCCAACGCGAACGGGGAAGAACGACGCTGCATCCAACTTTCGCGTTGATCAGGGCTCGCAATGCACAGATGACCCTGATACTTACACCGTGAATGTACAAGCAAATATAAATGCCTCCAACTCCTCGGTTAGGAAATATGCGAAGAAGCATAGACACAAGAAGATGTATTCATTTACACTAAAGAAAGATGATAAGGAAGGGGAGGTAAAGGAGAATATGAGCGAAGCTGCTAAAAAGGATGGCTTCCTCTAAGCTCGTGGCAAAAATATCTATACATGCCGATGCGCCAGAATAAACGTTCCAAGGTTAATGTGTGTTATATGCAAGAAGTTGGTCGTTCAGTTAGAGTCAGGTAGCAGTCGCAGCAAGAGTAGCCTCGGAGACTTTACTCTGATACTCGTGAAGTTCTCTCCCGAGATCCCGCTCTGCATCGTCGTAGTAACGCTCAAACATCTCCGAGCCCCAGGCTAAAATGGCGTCACAACTTTCAGCGGTGGGCTTTGTAGTAGTGAGTGGGTAGGCACTGGGATATCTAGGATAGGAGCCTCGCTCCTCAAAGACTTGTTTCTCATTGAGAGCGGCCTGTGTAATGATCCGAACTGTGGTAAGATCCGGTAATACTAAATGTGTCTTATTCCGATGGATTTGTATGCTTTTGAGCGAGACCATTATAATTGAAGCAGACCTGGAATTCCTGGATTTGGCTCGCTTTTCCTCTGGGTCCAAAGGTTCGATGCAGAATCTGTCCCATAACAGCTTCCCGGCTGCTGAGCCCCGTGTGTCAACTACTGCTGCAAGCAAATGATTGAAAGCGTTGGCAGATATGCGATAACTGGGTTCGTGGGGTCTATTCCACTGCAGCTTTACATCATTACAGACATCAGAGAGACTCCCGGGAATTGAGCGAAAAATGTTGTACAACTGATTCAATGCCGCTTCAGAATCGCATAGCCTCCCGTATTGCCTATAGCCCTGGTTGTATTTGCCGCTTAAAACACCGATCAAGAGATCTTTCATCAAGCGCAAAGCACCGTCGGGACTTTCTTCCTGAACAGGGTTCTCGAATAGGGCCTTTCCCAGTGGCTTGCTTTCTAGTCGAACGATAGATGCTGCGAGAAAAGTAATATTCGCAATATCCCATTGAGATTTCTTTTCCTGCTGAAGATAGTGAAATAGTTCGGAGCTGCCCTCCCAGTCATTCTGTCCAATTCTCCAGTTCAACAAAGATACCAAGCTTTGGTGTTTCAATGGAAATGAAAGCTTCACGGCTGTTTTAGCGTAAAGGCTTTGATCTTCCGTTGCAGTTGCAAGTCGGATTAGGGCATCTGTTATAAGAGTACCGTCACGCGAGGTAGTCGTAGCGGTCATAAGAGTTTCTTCAAAGGTCTTCGTTATCCAGTTCGCAAGAGCGTATAAGCGAGAAAAAGTTAGATTGTCCAGAAGCAAAGTCCAAGACACCGGAGACATATGGAGGGTCATGGGGTGTTTTCTGCTTGTTGTTCGAACAGGTTCTGCCTTGAGACGATATATGGGATCCAAAACCCACTTCCGAATAGTTTTAACTTTCTTGTGATCGACAGCCATTAACAATCGCTCGAATACATCTATGGTTCCCGAGACGTGACCGCTCGATGCATATGTATTCAAAAGGTAGTGAAACAACCCGAGCACTAATCCAGAGGATGTCCGATCATCCTCGAGTCCAATCAAATCTTCGGGATGTAAAACGTGAGAGACTTTTATCATGTCCTCAGATCGTATCTTTTGGGCTAATTTAAGTAGCCGTTCAACTGATTTCGGTTCAGTTTCCGGAGCCATGACCCTACTCTCGAAATCCCGGACTATCAAGAAGACAATATCTGTATAAGCGAGACTAAGTTTGTTTTCTTTTAGTATGGCCCGCAATGCATTCGCACGGCCCCAGACAGTTTCTAACGGGTTTCCTCGAGAATTCACGCTAACCCTCATGCCATTCATGAGTCCATCAATAGTGGCGTCAACCACTTCTTTCGTAATGGTCTGTGGCCCCATTCCGAGAAATGGTCGTGTTGATGCAGTATGATTTGATATATTCGATAATTCCCCGCATGACGCCCATGTGTCATGAGACACCATTTTTAGTGTATCGATCGAGCCACACCTGCGCTGCAACTCGGCCCAACTTGCAATCCGCCATGACTCCGAACATTTTTGTGATTTGTTCAGAATCCAAGATGCGGCCATAGCAAATCCACCTTCAACACAGCACCAGAGAACAAACTCAAGCCATACACTGAATCCAAGCTTCCTTGATATATATCGTAATTGCGGCGTCCGAGAAGTGTCCGGGTCGGCACTGTTTCTGAGCTGCTCCACAGCTTCTGCCTCCCACGCTGCTTCCGAGATGATACTCATTATAGGATATGAAAGTAGGTGCATCCCAGGAGGCCGATTAGGCAAGGCGGGATCTTTCTTGGGTGTGTACATGTATACCGCTGGAGGTATCATTTCGAGATGATGAAGACGAGCAAGAACGCGATAGAAGTGAGACATGACAGCCGAGCTCTCTTCGGATGGAAGTTCCGCTGCTTCGATGACGAAAGTCCCTAGACTCTGCCATAATTGATCCATAACTCCAGTCCTTTTAGGCCTTTCAGCTACCGCATTGCACATCATTGGCTCTTCTGAGTATGAGCCAAAAGAAGAGACAGGTATGCCATCTATGCTGAATCGTATGTCGGCAGGATCAAGGGGAAGATGTGTGTTCGTCACGGTGTTGAATGAACCTAAATCACCCCAATTGATATTGGACGGAAGTTGACCTTTTTTTGATGAAACGCGAGCAAGCGTTGCGTAGTCTAGAAGTTTGATAATCAAGGCGTGGAAGGCCTGCCATCTTCTATATTTGAACCCGAGGATAGTGAGGAGGTCAAACTGCTTCTGCATCCTAGCGTGATATAATAGGTCGAGTATCTCTTCACACTCCGAAATATTCCGTCTAGTCGCCTCCGGCGCGGAGAGGGTTGAGCCGGAACTCCCTTTGGGAATGTACTTTTCCAAATGTTGTATCCATGCTTCCGGCTCATGGCGAAGCACACCCGGTACAGGGCATAGCGGCTGATCTGGGCGGCTCCTTGACGGCTTATCATAGGATGAATCGGGATGTGTATCTCGGGTTAGCCCAGAGGAGAGACGAATCGACCTCCACGGGCGAGGAAATGCTTGCCATCGGGATTGCAATATGTTCTGGCCCGGGGAAATTAATCGTGCACGCGAGCAAACGCTCATGACACGCGGTGGGAGAGAGATCGTTGATGTCGAGCAGATAAGAAAATGAAGAAAAGATTAACGGGTCCCATTCCTTACTAAGATATATACGCTTTGTTACTTAAGACTCTATGTCGCTTACGATTAAGATAACGGGTGGGTCATAAGCATCTAGTCACCCAATGGCTACAACGCTAGGTCACCCTTATATATCTTATAAATATTTCTTTGTTCTTTGCTGATCTCGTCCTTATTTTGTCCTGCTACTCTACATCGCATAACTTCTAGTACATGGCATCATTCTTATTTTGCAACGCGTATCGCTTCATTAGTATTAGCTATTACTAAGTCTTATGGAGACTTTTATAGTGCTAAGCACTTATGAATTAAGTCGGACAGGATGTGTCCATTGGCCAGGAGTAATATTCAGGAGTATTGACGGGGTATAGTACCCACTTCCATTAGATATCCATTGGATAGCTAGATAGATTAGTAGATCTAGGATCGGTCAATTTCAAATCCCTAATTGTTTGCCGGGTTTCCTCTTGATTACTGGAGGAAGTTAACGCCTCTCTGACTAGATTTTGCATTGTTTCCGCCTTAGCACGGAAGTCCTCTGGGTGTACCCAGCCGTCGATTGGAATGTCGAAATGGTCAAGAAATGCTTTGTACTTATCCCAAGTATTTGCATCATCTATGTGTGATGAGAGTTCGTCTTGACTGAATGATATTGGGCAGGTTCGATCCCCTTCTTGACTTGTAATATCCCCCCAATCCTGCCACACTTCATGCATCATCTCTGTGAAGTAAAACAACCCATCATCTTCCCAAGTAGAACCCGCGAAATCGATAAGCTGCTGTCGGGTTATAGCATGTGGATAAGAAAAGGCTCGGAAGATACTTTCATCTAGCTTGTTCAATCTAGTGTAGTATAATTGCTGTAAGTTTGTGACGTAATACCTGAGCAAGGTGTCCTTCTTTTCTTGAGATGTAAGACCCTTGCTTGAAGGAAGGTCAAAAAGCAGTGGTCCTTCAATATCGAGAAACTTAGGTAATTTGCAATTGAGGAAGAGTGGAAGACTCATACACCCTTGCCAATCAATGATGCTGACAATTTTGTTACCTTCAACAAATATGTTTCCTGAGTGTAGGTCAGAATGCCAGAGTGTAGACCGATATATATTTTGATCTGCTGGCATCACCTTTGGTAAAATTTGTAGGTATTTGTTCAGAATTTGAATATGACAACCTGGAGACTCTTGACTCGTTGATTGTCGTAATGGATGGGAAGGGTCTTGGAGTTTTGCATACCGGCCTATCCAACACAATTCACGTTTTGCGATGTCTTCAGCGTATGAAAGTGGAGACTCCCCTTGGAAAAAAATGAGCTTAGTTTTGGGGACTGGAACAAGAATATTATAGATGCTTACAGGGCCCTCTGAACTCATCCATAGACACGCGTTCCGCCTCCCAAAATTGTACTGCAGACGAAGGACCGATGCAGAAACGACTAGGTATTCCAGGAATGTCACGGTAGCCATGGACATCGCCACGATAGTACAAGCTCCCATAGTATTTAAAATCCACGGAGCATATCTTTGCCTGTATGCTGGCTATCTGAGCCATGACATCGTATTTGTCGGATATGTCCATGGATAACCACGATTTCCTGAGCTCGGCACCAGGCGCCTTTTCCATGATGATATATTCTACTCCAATAGGTTGATTTTTATCAGCGCTCCAGGCAAGAACCCGTGGAACAGGAATGTCAAGCTCATTTCGGAGGAAGTCAAGGGTCGCGACCTCACTAGCTGTCGAGACCTTCGGAGGTAAGAAAGGATTAGGGATTCGCGCAATAACCTGGGCTCCGTTGTCCATCGTTAAGAGAAACACTTTATTGTAAGCGCCTTCCGGGAGCTTGATCATGTTGACGCATGATTTGGCGTTGACTGATGAGACGGCTGCTTCCTTAAGCCGCTGGACGTCGAAAGGTTGGTAACGCTTTCGAAGTTCTTTTGCCTCGTCCCACAGCCAACGCCCCGAGTCATAATAGAAAAAAGGGTTTCTGCTGAGCTCCTGCGAGTTCATCGAGTCTAGGAACGTTAAGGTTAACTGATGATTGAAGTGCTAGGCGAGGGAACTTACCAGGACATCTAGCAGTTGCCTGTTGTCTAGAAGTCGCGACAGCGTGATAAGTTCGGCTTGCATATTTAAATATGCGCGTCTCTAGGCCAGGTAGCCCAGATACTAGTTTGGTCCACATCTTCGTGCCTTGAATTGCTGGACATTGTCATCAAAGAACATTTAATGGATATAGGGCTGCTGTTCGGTATCACATGTGGCAAGGGATAGAGACTTTCGGAACGGTGGATTCCTAATTCCGGGAGCAAGGGAGTGTGGAGCGCCGCCACTTCAACCTTCTAATAATGGAGGTCAGACTCGGTGGTTAATTACGCAATTTTTTTGAAGTCGTTAAGTATCCCTACTCACGCTACGAAACATCTATACTATCAGCTTCCTGCACTCTTGATACGCATCATTAGACCCCTAGCTGTCATGGGCCTGTTCAATCCCTAGGTCGTCAGCGCTTAGCTCTTGCTCGACTTCATCCGCAACAAAACTCTCGTAGTCCTCCAATCCCTTTTGTACATGGACCTTGAACCGGATAATGTCATTAAGCATACTCTCAATGCCGGTATGAAGCTCTTCGCGCAAAGCATTCGCGCGCAAAACAAGTTGTTCGTGTTCAATATTGGTATTCATCTCTCTCTGCTCCATCAGCTGGACACTCTCACTAAGACTGGCTCGCATCTTGGCAAGCTCCTTCTCCATCTTCTCGATTTGGGCATCAGATGCCAGTTTCTGAGTCGTCGTGATCTCTTTTGTCTTCTCAAACTCTTCTTCGGCGGCTCGACGCTTGTGTTCTAGGGCCTCTACTTCGCTCTTTTTCTCATCCATAGCCTCCTTTATATTATCAAGCAGATCTCTCCTGTTCATATCTTCGTCCAGGGCTATCTTTCGACGTTCGTTGATCTCTTTGCGGAGGGCAACAAGATTATTTCTAACAGTGCCACGGAGGTCTAGATTGATGAGGTTGGTTGGGTGGTATCCGTTATGCGCGTCGGCAAGTAGCCTGTCGCCTTCGGACGAACCATGGCTCTGAGAAGCTCCTAACTGAGACGAAGAGAAGTTATTCTCATTTATATTGAGGAAGAGCTCAAATTCATTCCCCTTAGCATTGGCAGTGGTGGAAGGAATAAGTCCAGCCTGGTACGCAAGGGTATTGTAAGTCTTGGCGACTTGTTCCAACGCTTCAAGTCTGGCGTTAGCTTCCGATTCATTTTCCATCACTCTTGCATGAGTTTCGTCAAGTTTTATCATTATATCTTCCACACTTCTCTGAAGCCTGTCTCGTTCTGTGCTCATGCGGTCGATATCCTGGATTGTGATTCCCCGTTTGTCTACGCTTGACTGCAAGTCGAGTCGATCGTCTTCAGTAGTCTGATATTCGAGGTCAATCTTCTCAAGCTCTTCCTCTAGAAACTTGATACGATTCTCGTATTTATCAATCTTGCCTTGCACGTTTTCATTATAGTCCTCGAATTTTTTCTTGTCGTCTTCAAGAATTTTGAAATGCTTTTCTAGCTTGGCGATATCGGGGGCATTTTTCTCAAGTTCCTCGAGTTGGTCCCGAAGTGCACGGTTTTCCTCTTCCAATGCCTGGAGCTCTTGCACGTACTTTTCATTTCCTTTTTCGAAATCGGCCGCCATGGCCTCAACATGTGGAATGAGCCGTCTCTCCGCAACTTCATCATCTTCCTCCTCGCCACCTTGTAGCCAGTCATGGTATGCACTAGACAAAAAGCGAAATATTATTCGATCCCCAGTCACATCCACACCCGCTTCCGCGCAAGCGTAATCGTACTGATCCAGGTAGTATCTATCCAGCATTTGGGCCAACTGCATCATCCAATGCAACACGCCCAAGAAGGTATACCAATTGGTACCTCCAACAGCGGCAATTTGCGATTTAGTGATGTTCTTCTCATATGGATATCGCAATTGCTTCAATATCGGAGGCACTTCCGTATCGATGTTTTTCTGGAAGCGGTAGCTTGGATCTATTCTTTTGTATAACCATTGGAAAATAAAGTTGAAGTCCTTCTGGGTGGGGGACTTCAGCGTGTTTTGGGATAACGAATGTTTCATTTCCAACTCAAAATTGTTTCGTGTCAGATATTCCAATATCTCCTGGCTGATCCGTGCCTGATAACTCCGATCTCTAAGCGGCCGTGGGTCGCGGGGCACACCAGCGGGAATCGATCCCTGGACAAAAAAAGATTGATGGGTAGCAGCTGGCCCTGTCGATGGGCGAGATAGGACACTGCTACGACGGTGTAGTTGTGGTGGGGGCGGAGGGGCCATGGACATCGGCGCATAGCTCTGGCGCCCAGCGCTTGCACTGTGAAGCACATTGTGAGATACCGAACGCCGAACACTGGATAAACCGCCATCTATGCCGTAGTTTCCACCACTAGTCGATTGACGATGAAATACCGGTTGTTGCGGGCGACTTATCGACGATACGAGAGATGACTGCCGTGCGTGTTGAGAGGTGAATGGGGGGTTTTGGAGATTGGCGGCAGTACTGGTTCGTTTGAGCGCGGAAGACGGCTGTGGGATAGCTGTAAAGTTCTGAACATTTCCAAGGGTCTGTCGAGTACCAAATTAGTTCTCCACATTTCGTGAATTGGCCAGTTGACTATCCGAACCTCTCGCGGTCGCCGGACACTGAAGAGACCAGTATCCTGCGCCATGGCGAAGCTGCCGCAAACAAGCGTATGCGATTGGTTTAAAATGTGACGTCGGCGGTTTAGGAAGAAACAAGATCGCGACAGGCCTTCAAGAGAGGATGAGCACCTTGCGTAGCAAATTACAGAGTTCTGCTATGCAACCCGTCAACGCCGCCGGCAACTGGCCTCGATATCGCGATGTCCTTTTTCCTTATCGAACGTAAACAAACGCGGTCTTGGCAGGTGACATCGGATTATCCAAATATCCGTGGATCACGGGACTGCAGTTGAGCCTCGGCTCGTCGGCGAAAGGCGAGATCAAAGTCGACGGCATTTCGATCCTGGAGAAACAACCTATAGGCAAGATACGCTTGAGACGTCGCATTCACTCGTGAGAACGTGCCTTGAATCTATACCGCAAAGTGCATGGTGCTTTATTCTTGTTGGCGTAAGGTCCAGAGCTGTTCGGCGAAATGGCTCGCGAAGAGCTGATCTCGTCTGCGGTAAGTCGCATGTCCCCGTGCATAGGAGCTACCTTGTCCGCTAACAGTACCGTCGCATGTTAGGTCAACTGTATGTATACTGGCCAAACCGCTAACTGTCCCATTTCTTATGCGCTCACACATGTTTACAGTTCTCCACGACCCGTCCGTGTCGTCCGCACCCCTCGAAAAGAAGATTGCATTTTTACAGTCTAAGAACTTAACACAAGAAGAGATCGATCAAGCTCTAGCTCGAAGCGGATCTTCTACTCCAGCTACAGCTACTACGGAGCAACAAAACCGATCAGTCCAGCCAGCCCCAGCAGGATACCGACCGACTCCGAACCAGAGCTACGGATATGGACAACCTGGACAATGGGGATACGCACCTCCACCGCCTGAGTAAGTGTCTATATGCTCATTCTATTGGATCTTTTGGTGGTATATACGACCTCTACAGTAGGCTAATACGTGAAAACTTACAGACTCCCGAGGCGCGATTGGAGAGATTGGTTTATAATGGCCACGGTGATGGGCGGCGTTAGTTATGGGCTTTACTTTGTTGCTAAGGTATGTCCCTGATTTTGTTTTGAAGATAAAGACATGCTCATATATATCGTTTTCACATAGCGTTACATTTCGCCTTTAATTACGCCTCCTACTCCTCCACAACTCCAGCAGGACAAGGAAAGTGTTGACGAGCAGTTTTCTCGTGCATTTGCTCTCCTCGACCAACTTTCTACCGATACTGCCGCTCTAAAGGCCGCCGAGGAGGAGCGATCCACCAAGCTAGATGCTGCACTTCGTGACGTTGAGGAAGTCGTATCGGAACTCAAGTCGTCTTCACGTAGACGTGACGACGATACCAGGCGCATTAGCGAAGAAGTAAGAGGCTTAAAGGATGGAATTCCAAAGGCAATTGAAGGGGCTAGAGAAGGAAATGAGAAGCGCCTTAGGGAGCTTAACTCTGAACTTAGGAGCTTGAAGGTCCTTTTGACCAATCGACTAGGCTCTACTGCACCGTCTGGTGCCACCGGCTCTGCCACCGTTAATCGACCAGAGGTAAACGGTGCATCATCTGGCTCGTCCCAGTCAGGTACCACTGTTGCACCAACGGCCAGCACACTTCCTTCTACACACGTTCCAACGCCTGCTCCTCGAGAGCGAACCAGCAGCCCATTCTCACAACTCGGAAAGTCTGCAAGCATTCCCGCATGGCAGATGGCTGCTGCTAATAAAGCTAAGGATGCTGCAGCAGCTACTCCCTCAGTCGAGGATGCTAAGGAAGAAACCGAAGAGGCCGAGGATACGCAGCAACCAACTCCCACTGCTAGTTAATCTGCTAGGCGCCACGACATGACTTCTGCTATTATCTTGCTGGTTTTTCATCACCTGTTTCACGAATACTTCCCATTTTAATGCAGAGGGGCTCAAGGTTAGGCGGAGCAGCCACGGACTATATAAATGAATGTACACCAGATTCTTTTCCTTCGAATTCGTACCATTTCTGGTAGGTCATGACCCAATAAATTGGAATGATTTACTCAACCATATTCTATCCCAATGGCTATAAGTTAAATTCCTCCGAAGGACTATATTATAACCTACAATACGAATGTAGGCTCTAGAATGTGTAAAGGGAATATAGCTATATATGTGTTTAGATTATAGACTATTCAAGCGCTCCAATGCATACGTCAAGAATGTAATATGCCGTAGCCAAATATATACAAGGCCTAAGAAGTGTTTATTGCTATCAAGACCACCCTCTCATCTGCATTCGCCTTTTCATTCTTTGAGGTGACGGCCCCATTCCCCACCAGAGTTCGGCTGAATCGCCTACACCAGGCAAGTTTTTTGGCACTTTTCCTCCAAGAAGCTGATTGCACCCTTTTACATGTCTAGTTAACCGTGTCAATGGAAAAATTTGGCTTTCATTCAAAAACCAGAACTCTTCAGGGATGATTTCCACTGGTACTTTGAACACAGTCTGATACCAGTTCGCTTCGTCGAAAATGTCCTCGGGATCACATTCCTCATGGTCATGAGGATTCATTTCGGGTATTTCCATGACAGATAGCAAAAAAGGGGCATCATCACGCCAGCGAAGGGATTCAACCGTTGGAAGATCATTGGATAAAACCGACTCAACGGCCTCCGGACAAGTGCACAGGAACATCGGGTAATTCATCCCAGGTGGCACCTCTTTCTTCATTGCAATATAACGCTCACGAAGGAGCTCCTCGGTAGCTCCTTCAAGCTCCTTGTCTTCTACCCATTGAAGGGTGAAGGTTTTCCTGCCATCCGCAACCTCGTCGTACTCGTGCCCCCTGTGCTGCTCTACCACGAGATCGAACGGAATATTGAAAATCACTCGAACTCGCTCTTTGAATTCCACCCATTTCTCTTCATTGTCGTAGAGAACAGTACGAAAGGCAACGAATCCCCAGGGACCACCGCTGGGGTATCTCTCTTGCCGCTCTTTGAGGAAGTTCGGGGCAGAATATTCCGGGGGAGGGACGCCCTGTTCTCTGAGTCTCCTATCCTCTAACCTCTGGTGTTTTCGCGTGAGGTAAGCTCGCATTTTGTCCATACCATCTTCGCCGAGTCTCTCCTTCAAGCCATCGAGCATCTTCGCGAGCTCTTCTTCTGGCGGTAGCTCTGAATTGTCGGGGTCGCTATAGCGAGCCCAATTCCATCCTTCCGGCCAGTAAGAACTGGAAGCATCTGAGTATGGCTCATCACTACCACTAGGGGCTTGTTTTAGGGCCATACTTTAGTTGCTACTGACTAGACAAAGGGCCTCAGCACCGTCCCTGATGCCCTGCTCGTTTACCTACCTTTAAGCGGAGATATCGGAGCAAGTCGGCCCGAAGATACAAGGATCACGTGGTGATTAGCTCCATTTTAGATCTGATAAGAAAGTTGAAGCTGAGAAGAAACGGAACAAACGCCGACAACAAGAGGATTCCTTACAGCTTGTACCATATCGGATGCATACATCGGTACCGGAAGACTAGGTGCCTCTAATGTCTTACCGTGAAACGTCATTATCTCCTCACGACGGCGACCGGCGCCGTCGCCGGTATCATGATGACACTCGTCCATCAGTGTCAGTAAGAGCTGAAACTCGATCACGCTCCCCTACAAGGCGCGATAGTGCCAACAGCCACGCCGTATATCGCAGCAGACGCAGAGACCATGTATCGCCCCACCAACATCCGCGGGTGGCTGGGACTTCCCCAGTCACCCTTCCTCTTGGGGCAACGCCTCTCTCAAAGCGCGATTTGTCAAAATACAAATCAATGTTCGGGACGTATCTGGATATTCAGAAAGATATTGATATAGAGGAGCTGGACGAGCGAGAGCTCAGAGGGAGATGGAAGAGTTTCATGGGAAAATGGTAAGGAACCTTCTTGCATATTCATTAATCCATCATATATAGGCTGCAGAAGGCTTATAAGAATGTGTTTGGATACTTTGTCCTCTAGCACAACTTTTGTGTCCATATAGCTAACATATGTGAGGAACCGGGGTGAGCTTGCAGAAGGATGGTATGACCCTTCAACGTTCAAGAAGGCAGTCGAAGGAGCATATAACCGCGAGGCTTCCCCGCATCAGCCAGCCTATAGGCCCAGGGGTAGAAAATCATCGTCTCCCTATGAAGGCCGCGGAAACCTTTCTTTTTCTACTGATGAACCACGCCGCCAAGATAATACAGCCTTACGAGATCAAAATCATACTTTCGCCGAGACTAGAGACAAGGGGAGACTGGTTCAAGAGGACGACGTTGATCATGACGACGACGACGAAGAAGAAGATGGGGACTCATATGGGCCACAGGCACCATCGTCCCATCTTCAAACGATAGCGCATAAGTCGGGGCCAAAGATCCCGACTCTGGAGGATTTAACCCTTAAACGAGGTTTGTTTTCCATTATCCACTTATAAACCGCATGAATATTACTCTACTATTGCCATAAGGTACTTCTCGTTATTGTTATCGTTTACTAATAATACCCGTATAGAAGAGGAACGGCTAGATCTTGAGGAAGCCCGCAGAGCAGAGCGGACGTCCCATAAACATGAGCTTAAATCACATAAGAGTCGACTACGCGAGGTTGAAGATGAGATTGCACCTCGAGCTGAGCCTGGCTCTCGAGAGCGTATGCTTGAAAAGAAAAAGGAGAAAGCAACAGCCAATCGTGCGTTTGCAGATCGTGGCGGGTCACCGGTAGATGGCGTTGCAGATGCGGATCTTATGGGCGGAACCGAAGGAAATGACAATTTCAAGAAGCTGAAAGAGAGCCAAACACGGAAGAAAAATGAACGTGAGTTACGCAAAGAGGAGATTTTGAGATCTAGAGCGGAAGAAAGAGAAATTAGGATGAGGTCCTATAAACGTAAAGAGGACGAGACGATGAACTACCTACGGGCCATAGCCCAGGAACGGTTCGGATAAGCGCGAGGGGGTTAACAAAGCATGGGTCGAATAAGTCACACCTTAAATGCCTATTGAGTATAATTGCAGTGTTTTAAGACGTCATATAAATCATACTTCATCCTCGGTCTCATCTGCGTACTAATTAATCAGTCTCCTTTTATGACCTTCCCACTCCTGGCCACAACTATGAAATAATCCCCCAGCGATATATATACAAGGGCATATCTATATCCTTGACTCCCTCTAGTTCAAATTTAAAGTGCATGTCATAGTAGGAGAGCGAAGCCAAAACGACCCCTTTCCTTGCGCCAATACGCCATTCCCTTTTGCTGGGTTAACAGTTCGCGCGCGTATGATAGCCTAGTTTAGGCCACCCGAGGCCCAACAGCACACGCTTTATTATAGTTTTTACTGTCTTTCCAGTTCCTGCGACGACGGCGTTGGCGTGCCGAGGCCTTGGCTTGCGCTTTGGTTGGACTGAGTGCAGGCTTTTTGCTTACCGTCTGCCAGCCATCAGCCGCAGTAGCTGCAATAACTTGCTCCTCTCGACCAGCTGTGGGATGTTGACATGTCAGGTCTGACGGATCGCTCTTTGACATTGCCCTACGATCGAGAAATTTGGGAGGCATATCGTGTACGTCCTCTAGACCATTGGCCGAGTCTTCCCTCTCATCAAAGCCAAGGGACTTGCCCCTGGCGTTTCCGTTCATTGTCGGATAGTATAGTTTAGGTCCGTCATGATCAGATTGATGCTCGTTCTTTCGCGTTTTGCCATTAGTGTTAGTAGCATCGGCAGTGCCGTCGACCGAGAATTTCACTCGAACGTTTTCCTTATCCGCACCAGTCTCAATGTGGAAGCTGTCATCAGTCTCTGTTTCGTAGATATCAATGGTAGGCTCAGTAAATCCTTTGTTTGCTGGAGGTTGGCCGTTTGCATCACACTCGCTCAGGGGGAGTTTAGACTGGTCCTTGCTCGCCACTTGATATGCTTTAGGGATAAATTCTGGAGCATCTGGTCTCCATGAACTCTCTCCATTCGCCGGATATTGATGGCATGAGCATGCGTTCTCTGAGGAAGGAGAACCGCTACCAGGCTCACTTGCTTCTAGGAATCCCTGACGGAAGCATAAGCGATGGTAATATCCATGGTTCTGTAGCAACTCCGTATGCGTTCCCTGCTCGACAATCTCCCCATTATTTATGACGAGGATTCGATCTGCATTGATAATGGTAGAGAGTCGATGCCTAACAACGTTTAGTAAGTTGCAATATGACCTTGGTTGAATACAGACTTACGCAATAACCAGCGTCGTCCTTCCTGAGGTCAGTGTTTTCAAACTTTCTTGAACTAGAGCCTCCGTTTCGCTGTCCACACTACTCGTCGCCTCGTCAAGAAGTACTATTTTGGGATCTTTGAGTATAGTCTGTGCGATTGCGACGCGCTGCAGCTCACCACCAGACAGTCGCACGCCTCGCTCACCGACTTTAGTTTCGTAACCATTTGTAAGGCTCATGAATCTCTCATGGAGGGCAACGGCTTTACAGGCGTCAATTATCTCCTCATCAGTTGCATCCAGCCTTCCATAACGCAGGTTGTTCATGAGCGTAGTATTGAAAAGGGTTGGATCCTGGGGTACCACACCAATACCATCGCGAAGTGACTCTATTGTAACACCAGACACATCCTGCCCATCGATTCGCACCGAGCCACGAGTGGGATCGTAGAATCTAAACAGTAGTTTTAGGATAGTAGACTTCCCACCACCTGTCTGGCCGACCAGGGCAGTCGTACCGCCGGCCTTGGCCTGAAAATTGATGTTTTGGAGAACTCCTCTTTTGCCATCATAAGAGAAGTCGACGTTGGAGAACTCAATGGAGCCAGATTCAAATTTCAAGGGTTTGGCATCAGGCGAGTTCTTGATTGTAGGCTTTTTGCGTAAGATTGTTAGGAACTCTTCCACGTCGACCAAATCGCGCGCCAATTCTCCAAATCCATTGGCAATGTACTGCAGAGGACCGGACAATTGAGCCCAGTAACTGAGCAGCATCACATAGCTGCCAATGGGCTGCTCCCCGGTAGCGACATGATATGCTGCTATGAAGCACGCAGCCAGGAGTCCACAGACTAACAGAACAGACTGGGCTGCACTCTCCATAAGATCCCAGAATCTAAACTTGAACCGAGCTTGTAGTTGCGCCGTGACCAAGGTTTTGTAGCGGTTCATTTCGTACGATACCCGGCTAAAATATGAGACTGTTCGCCAATTGTCGGTGGATTCACAGAGAGCAGTAAACTCAGCACTTCGGGCTTCGTTCCATTCCCGGCGCTTATCTTTCTGCAATCCAACCAATCTGCCAGATGACCACAAAAATAGTACCATCAGCGTTGCAACGTCTAGCGCCATATATGCATCGAACATGTAGTACAATACGCTAACAGCCAAGACGAAATCTACCACCATAGGCCCAAGGGTGAAAAAAATGCTGTGAACCACGTCTTTGACAGACTGTCCCCGAAGTACCGAAGTCCAGAGTCTCCCAGAATGTTTAGTATCATGAAAATCACAGGAAAGTGACATGATGTGATTGAATGCCGTTGTGCTGAGCTTCAAGTACGAATAGTCGTCAACTGGCATACACATGAGCCTTCTTAACGCGGGCACTCCTCCCCTTGAATCGAGCAAACGAAGTGCTCCAAAAATTAGGATTTGTTTCCACGGTAAGGTCCCTAGAAGAATTCAGCAATGAGTTCGGAGAAAGAATCGGCAAGTAGAACGTCATGAGTAAAATAACGGGGCTTTTTACCGTCATATTTAGTAAGAATGTCGGTGATCAAACCGACTTGAATGGGAATGAGGACATTCATCACTCTCTCAGCCACTAGACAAATAACCATGCCTAAGAAGAGCAGCTGAAGCCGAAATCTTCCCGAGGGCCAGAAAAACGGTGCAAGTTCCTAACCAGGACATTAGACCTGGAATAAGGTCAGGGAAGAGTGGAGTGACAATCGCACCTTTAAGTCCTTCAAAGACGCCAAAATTCCTCTTCTTTTAATCCTGTCTTCACTGCTCTCAGACTCATCTTTTGAGTCGGAGGTTTCAGGCGTTTTCTTGGTTGAGTGGGAGTCCGACCCGTCTGGGTCACACGATCCGTAAGCCGTCCCATTCGCAGTACCGTTAGCGGTCCCGTTTCCTAGCAGTGGTTGCTCCTGTGCGGCTAAGGGGGAGTTTTCCTCATCAGGTTTCGCCTTTCTCCCTGGGAAAATTCGAGGGCCAAAAGCAAGAAAAAGGAGCAGTGATATAGCAAAGAGTCTAAGCACCTGACACGCAAGTCCAACAAAGCCCGCTTGGGGAAAAGAAACGATAGGTCTCAGAAGCAGCGCGATCTCCAGGACGAGGTATCCTATCCAATGGCCATAGAAGGGGTAAGAGACCGGTTGCGGTGGCTTGTCCGAGTATAGCAAGAGAGTGGTGAACCAGAGGAGACCAGACGTCAGTCCAAACAGCTGACAACGGTCGTTGATTAATACCGGATTTCCTTCATAGAAGATAAATGTTACATAGCAACTACAAAAAAAAACTTACAATTCGACTTCTGGAAAGTACAGCATTATCGGTCTTAGTGGATATAAGGTATATCGAATCCACAATCTTTAATCAGGTAAAAGGAGGAACCGAGTTAGCATCTCACAAGTATATATATAGCCATTAATGGCCATTCGGTGCAACGGAACCACTTACATAAGTCAGAGACACCGTGGATATTAAGCACCCGATCGCAATGTTGGAATGTCGAGATCGAGCCGACGCCGGTTTCTCAAGACCTCTGCCGCTGGATAAGCTGCTGATAACATAGGCCACGATGAAGTAGGCACCTGCAAGTAGAGGCAGAGCATCCAGCACAATTCGAAAGGGGAGAGTGGCCCCAACCGGCGGCATCGCAGCGCCGTAGGCGTCCATGATGCTGTCGAAACAGCAGCCCCTTCACCTTTCAGATCGGAAATCCCGATCTCCCAAACTCAGGGCCAGCAGCGGGTCGAGATGGATAATAGGCTAAAGACTCTATTCTTGGCGAGGCCAACAGCGATGAATGCGAGACGGCCCACAACCCGCGAGGATGAGGGATCATGGGCTGGCTGGCTGGCTGGCTGACGGAAATCCCCTTCTTCACGACAGCAGAGCCGACACGGTGAGAGTGATTCTTTTTAATCAATTTATTTTTCTGGGGGGGCCTGAGTCTGCAGCAGCAGGGTGCTCGTTGGTTGAAGCGGTAAAGGCCTTGTCCAGGCTAAGGGGCGACTAAGGCATGCGGCCAAAAAGCCGGTGTACGTGTTTATCTCTCTAAGGAGATGCTGCTATCCCATGCAGATAAAAAGCTGGACGACAAAGAGCGGTGATGGCGAGCAGAGAAGAAGCAGCAGAAGAAGAAGAAGAAGAAGAAGAAGCAAAAGAGGCACAAGAAGCCACGAAGCCCGAAAAGTGAGGACGGACGCCGGCGAGAGACAGAGTGTTACATAGACGCGGAGTGAGAATAAGCAGCTGGCCGGTGTTTTGGTCTGCGCGCCGGGAAGGACCCAAGTAAATATAAATACTCGCCCGGTAGGCGCAAGTTTTAGCGACTGGCCGGGGGAGGGAAAGAAAGGCCCCCCGGGGATGCAAGGAATGGGCGCAGTGACGAACGACGGCGCAGAAAGAAAGCAGGATAAAGGGGGGACGGAATGTCGGAGCCAAAGAGACAGGAGAGACAGGGTCCAACGGAGTAGAAACCACAGAAATAGAATACTTTCGCTCGCGGATGTCATGTAAGATATACGCCGTAACTAGTACTTTTTATATAAGTTAACCTCGCCCTCGCCCGCAAACCAAAATAGATGCGGCTCGTGTGCCAGAGGCGACCCAAGCGCTGGGTTTATAGTTGACGGCGCTCTCTTTCGTGGTGGGAAAGCATCTCACGAAGGCGCCGGGGGCAAAGGAGTGACAGGTGAGGAGCCCCGGGGAAAGTGGGAAGTTCCGTCTCCCCGGACGTCTCGGTGGCGGGAAGACGGTGAACTCCCCCTGGTGACGGTCCCTCCTTGACACTGCATGGCCGTGCTGGTCTCGACACACATGCTGCCTGTTCTGCTGCTGCGGGTGGATGCTGCTGCTGCCTGCCGTTGCCGCCATGGTGGATACCGCTCAACAGCTAATGAATTGACCCTGCTCATCCTTCGTGGATCTACTTCTCGAAAGTGACCGTAACCAGAGATCTCGCAAAAGAAAATGGAAAAAAGTTAGAGAGTTCGAGGCTGGGGCAAAAGCCGAAGATGGCGCTCGATATGCTCTCTGGGTCTTATGAATGTGCAGCATCAATCGAGAGGACTGCAGTACGCCCAATCGGCAATCTGTAGAACCGGTAAGTGTCGTTCAAGGGCTCGTATCAAATGCCCAGGAGTAGGAGGAGAGACTCCGGGACCGTCCCTTGTGTCCACCAGTCGCTGTTGAACTAAATGGTTAAGCGGGAGCCAGACCTTCTTCATCCCTGCCCACTACCTCCGTACAATTCATCCTTTTGACCTTCGATCCCGTCATGCCTCCTGCCCACCCTGTTTTCCTCGAGCGTAGGTTGTACTCCGCGGTCGACTTGCATATGCTCTACTCCAATTATTAGACATAGTTCTAGTTATAACCGTCGGGCATCACTTTGTGCAAGCCTCAGCATGACTCTCCGTTCCCGGACGAACGACAGCCATACAGGATGTAAGGAGCCGGGACCTCGGGAAGGGATCATCGTCCCGTATTAAAACTGCAAGCCGGTGTGACATGGTAGGCAGGCCTCAGGCCTTATTGGTATGTCGCAGCCCGTATGTGCGAGCGAAGACGACATACTCGACAGCTTCTGCTGGCCATATATAGTTATTTTCCGCGTCTGTCCTATGCGAATATTGGGAAAATTAGCACCCAATCGGCAGGCAGAAAGGATCTTCGCACCAAGGCCTCTCTTGTTTTCTTCTGATGAGAAAGTAGACGTGGCTTGCTCACGACTGCGTATAACTTAGGGAGAGTGCCCCATACAAAAGTTACCAAGTATCAGTGAGCTGCTGCCTATGGATAGATGCCGCCGACGATGCCGCCGACTATCCCTGAATGGCAAACGCAGATCCTCGTCGATGTTGGCTCTCGATGACTCGAACGTTCGATATGTGCGCATGCCGGCTGTGATTGTTGCCTCCATGTCCCGTCACTCGCTTCCCACTCGGCTGGATCAAAAGGAATTTGCCAACTGCAAATGCATCTACGCGCCTGGTCGACATGGGCAAGGCTCAGGAGATAACAAAAATACATCTACTTGCAGGGATTGAGACAGAAATCGAGGCCCGCATACATACCGCATTTCTGCCTGGAAAAATCAAGTGACTCGCAGAGGATGCGACTCAGGTTAGCCTTGCATAGTGCATATTGCGCGACAGCCAATGTCATCGTCCTCCTCACTATCGGCAACATCCAAAGGAGATCAAAGCGTCACGCAGTGCAGACTCCCTGGACTTTTCAACGATATTGGTTCCCGATTCGCTAGTTAGTCACGTAGGTGTAGTTCCATTGCACCGGGCCGCACCCAACGTGCACAGAGTGACACATATTCGCTGGCAGCTACCAGGATGGATGCACGATGCACGACGTACGATACACGATGTGTATGATACACGATGCAAGTGGAAGAAAAAGGAGAGACAGTCGTCTTCTCACAATGACAAATTATCCAACCCCTGTGGCTAGTCGCATAAACGGAACCGGCCTAGGCCGGCAAATCTTTCCAGCTGCACCCTTTTTCATTTGATTCCCATGTCGATGTCGGCAACTAACCGGAACCTAGATGTGACCTGGTCGTCCGCTGCATGGGTGCGATCGTTTCGGAGAAAGAACGGCTTCACTGCCAGCTCTACAACTCCCTCAAACAGTTTTCCAACAACCTCACGCTTCAACTCCTCGCCTGTCTGCCGGAAATCCGGAAATGCGTTTAGTTCGAGGAGCCAGGCGTTGCCTGTCTCGTCAACTAGGTAGTCAACTCCAAACACTTCGAACGCGTTAGGAAGGGTCTGAAAATGGATCATCATGCCCTTTGCAGCGGCTACAAATATCTCACTGGTCACAGAACAAATTTGGTGGTAAATGCGTTCCTTCCATCCCGGTTCGAGAGATATTCCTGTATCATCCAGATTCCAGAATCGCTGAACATTTTCCTCGGCTGTGTCGGGACTAGTAGTATCAGACTGGAGACATGTATTAGTCAAATGACGAGCAAGATAGGATATTTCATCCTCATCTTCCTCCATTTTTTGCCATGGGGGAACATAAGGCCTGTCGGCGAAAAGGGCCAGCATCTCCTTATAGACATAAACTTTCAAAGATCCAACAGCTAGGACGTACACCCGGATGTGAAACTTTCGGTTTGACGCTGATGGTAGTAAAAGAGGTCGAATGATATATGGCTGCGCGACGAAATGCCGTAATTGTGAAGTGACTATCCCGGTATCTGGTTTATCATCTTCATCTCGGTGAGGTGGGGTATCCTCCACTTCCCCTTCGGAGTCGGTATCTTCTGGCTCCCATTCTTCAAATATTTCTTGCAGAGATGATTCACTGTTGAATAAGCGAATTCCTTGTGCACGATCGCTCATGCTAGGCTTCAAAATCCACCATTCTTTATCACATTCTTCTTTCTCCTCGTTGGCATCGAGACTTGCACGTAGTTCGTACGCTTCCAACAAAGCCTCATCTAGAAACTCGGCATAGTCGAGTTCAAAATCTATGGTAGGTTTGAAATGTTTTTGCAGCACGCTGTCGGGGTACTTTATGATCCAATTTGCAACCGTGTTTGACAGGAAGTGCTTTCGTATCAGTGCCTTGCGAATGATATAAGAATTGGCTAAAGCTGTAGAGGGATGAGCGTGGATATGTTCAAAATCGGTTTGTTCGTACACTCGGTACTGAAGTACTGGAGATGAGGGTTGTGGTAGTTCGGAGAGTGGGGATATTAATTGGTAAGAGCCGCTTTTCAAACGTTTCTGCAAGGCATCCATGACCAGGGGTTGCACATAGGCGTCCTGGCAATCCACGAGGGCATAAAAAAGGGGTTCATCCTTCAACCTGTAGGGAATACACAATTCGCTGCAGTCAGAATAGAGCTTTCGCCATAATATTTCAATTGGAATATGCACAAAAAAAGCGAGAATTTGAAAAGTTCCATAAGCGTACGCTTTAAATCTTGTCAAATGCCTCCCAACAATCTGATTTCTTCACTCACAACGTTATCTCGCCAGAACAAGCAGACCAATGCATGAAGTTTGCCTTTAAGGGTGTGACGCTAAGAAAATTACATTAGCGATTTGCAAGATCGGTCAATACCGGGAGTTCAAATCAAAGCTAACCTTGTGAATCCAGCCCGAACAGCCCAACCATCATTCCCTGGCGCGCTGACTTGCTCACTCTTGAAAACATCACCAAATTTTGGAGCCCATTTGAAATGTTTGTGCTCAAATTTCTTAGCCGAGGGGCCCGGACCATCCCCGTTTTCGGCAATCCCTTCTTCCTTTTGTCTGAGTAAGTATTCCTGTAGTCCCGGATCCTCGCCACTCATATCAGCATCGATGGCTTCAAAGCAGCTCCCAGTCCAACGATTGTCTAGGATATTCGTATACAGTATTTTAGCAGATCCGACACCTGCCTCGAGAGGGACATTTATGCTGTAGAGATCCACTCCAGCTGTCCAATTTTTATGGAGATATTCTATCAAACGAACAGAATGACTCGAGGCTTCAGAGATGACAACAGGGTCATGATCGCGGGAGCTGAAAGCAAAAGAAAGGGCAATTGCTTTACGTCCACAGACGGCGGCTTCCATAGCTCCTCCAATTGTGCCGCTGGAGAGTGAGAAAACAGCTGTAGAGTTTCTTCCATAGTTCGGCCCGGAAATTACCAGATCTACCGGCCCTCTGTCTTGAAAATAGTGAAACAAGCCAATTTGTACGCAACTAGCCGGTGTCGAGTCGACGAGAATCCATTCCTCGCCCTCACCGGCAGCACTGTCTTCGCTCCTCGGAAGGGGATGCACAGTGCCGTCATCCTGAAAAAGGACGCCTGGATGAAAGTATGTCGGTTTGACGGTTGCTCCGACAAGATGCGCTTTGCCAATCCAAGATCTCTGTCTATGGGGTAACACGACAGATACTATATGGCCGGCCTGCTGGAGCGTGTGGATAAAGGAGTGTATATACGGCGAGGATTGGGATGACGGTGGCCCATCATCGTTCACGACCTTTTTTAGCAATAGAATGCCATTAGTTTTTGAATGCGAACAGTATAATTTTTGCCGACTTCAAAGTAGCCAATCCTCACGCTCACTTACAAGGATATGCATTTTGCGGACTGAGGAAGGGGACAGCTGGATGCGGTGTCCTGTTGTCTGAGCTGTAGTGGGATGTTGCTTGGAGTAAAAATGGTACCCTTTAACGTACTTCCGTTGTTCCACCCCACCACCAAACTTCCAGTGTCGTCATTGCTGAGAAGCTCACCACTACAACATAGAATCAACAGTTCCGCCTTTTCTTACAAAGGGCGAACTGGGAGATAGGGAACGGAGATATAGATGTATTAATTCAAGGAATGTCGCTACTTTCGCTTGTCTGGTCTTCGTCGGCATCATCAGCTTCGTCTGAAGCATACGCAGATGGTTCGTCTTCTTCCTCGGCCTTGATCTCTGGCGTATCCCTCGCAGCGACACGCTTCTGGCGGGCATCTACTGTCGTTGCAAGGAGCTCGCCCTCGTCTTCGGTATCGAGGTCATCCTCCTTCTTTATGGTCTTGTTTACTACCGTGGACCGAGAGGATAACACAATCCAGACAGCGGTGGCCACAGTGGTAGAAAATAGCCAGAATATGGAGGAGAAAGTGAGAAACGAGAAAATTCTCCAGTTATACATAATCCACCTACACAACTAAGGTTAGAGCCGCTCGAGCATTTGAGCAAAGTAGGGAGTAAGATAGAAATGGAATTCATATGGCATAATGCGCGCTTACCTTAGACCACTAAATCTTGCATCTATCCTCACACTCGCTTTATACACCTGAATGCGCTCATGGCTTTGAATTTCGAGTCGAAGGCCTCTTGGGACTCTCCCTTTTCCTCGTTGAAACTGCACGCGCTCCATCATCTGTATCTTTAGCTGTTCTGCCTCCCGTTTCAGTCCGAGTACATAAAGTGGAAGCCTCCATATCTGGCGAGCCATATCCACCATTGGAGACGTGTATGTCAACATGGCTGGTCGGCGCGACCGTAACACAACGTTGTCAGTCAAATTGGCGACCGCACCAGATAGATCATCGGGCTCGTTAAGAAATGCAAGGTCGAGCATGAAATTCCCCGCAGCACGATTAGCTGGTGTGGAGGGTAGCTCTAGAATGACCTTGACATCATAGTTCTGAAGAGGTACGACTTTTGATCCGATGACTGTGGTGCCGTACGGAAAGCTTTGGCTATATACGATCTTTAGTTGAGCAAATCCTGGCCTGCATCATTTCGACAGCTGCGGGTCATCTGGGGCCTCTTCTGACTTACTCGTACTGAAGATGGATTTGGCGTTCGAGACTGATTTGTGGAATGAAATTGAAGTAGAAGACCCAATATGATATGAGGGATATCCCGAATAAAGAAAACGCAGTGCAGGCGAAAAGCAGCACATTGATGTAGGAACGCTGTGCGTCCTTAGAGGTTATAAGTCGGATAGGCTGCCGTATAAGGCCCTGGCTTTAATGTAAGCGGAATGCTCTAAGCGATGAGCGTGTCTATAGATATTGATGCTCACTGGGATGCCTTCTTCTTGTTTGATACTGGCCATATTTTACACCATATCGAAAAGCGATGGTTGCTATTTGTAGTGGTTCCTGATTATTCGAATTATGCAGGCATCGAGGCGCTTATCCACAGACCATGCGCGGTGATATCATTGTTGATGGTCCCGGTATTTTAGCTTAAGGGGCCAGGCAAAACAGCTATCACGTGCATGAATGGCCTCGCACCGGCTTTGCTACTACTGGTGATACGAATGAGAAGGATAAAGGAGAACTCCTGAGCAAGTGCTGAAACCAGACGCTATCCCGTGCCTGCCGTCAACTTTTCGTTTTAAAACCGACCTCGTCCTCCGTGAGACTATCGACTTTGTATACACAAAAAGGACCAGCAGAAAGATTAATAGATATAGTAAACGGGAAAACAAAAACACCTGTTTTTAAGATTACATCCATGGCGATAAACAACCTCAGATCATGCATGCCGTCCAAAACAAAGCAAGGAACCATGAATGAAACCCATCCGAGCAGTATCTAAAGGAAATTAAAAAATAGAAAGGTACATATCCTCACGCAAAAGCTCAAAGGTATTAAGATAAACGTGTAGAAGTTGTGGTATGTTTGTTCATCGTCGCGGTCATCAAAGTATCACAACTAGAAAGTAGTTTTGAGGAGGGGGTTTCTCGTATGGATAGTCTCATGTCTGTTCGTGCTGCGAGTCTCTCGGCCATTTGTCCTTTGTTAATCACGAGCTAAGTCAAGCTGCGAGGACTTTGCTGCTGGATATGCTGCAACAACGCGTCAAAGAGACGACCGATCTGGAAAAAGAAAGTTATTAGTATGATGTTACGAAGTAAAAAATTTATTTACTAGTATAGATTTTCTTACCTCGGGGGCCGCTTGGATAAAAGGTAAGCGGAAGAACGAGTAGTTGCCGTTCTGCAGCAATTCCTGAAGGGTGATGATCAAACCCCAAGGATGAGGTCGGTGAACAATCAACCGTTCAAGTAAGACACGAATAATCTGCTCACGAATATGGGTTTCGTGCTGTGCCGCAATATCGGACCCGAATATATGGAGAATGGCGAAGCTGAAGAAATGAGTATGACTGTTTGGATATCTTAACTGGTTGACAATGGCGCTAAGTAGGTAGTAGCGGGCCTCCGGCCGTAGAGTGGAAACCAGCTTTTCCAAAAATGCAAGGGCGGGAGAATTGTTGAAGTTGGCGGAACCGCTCTTCTGGTTGGCGGGGGACACTGCACTCTGACCAGTATACAAGACGAGCGCCTCTAGTAAGACTGTGTCGACATTAATGGAGTTGAAGAATAGTCCAGTCTCCCTATTTGATGGGTTGTAAATGGTCTCCGAAATTTGCTGGACAGCAGCATCTGCCGCAGTGAAGCTACGTAGAGCGTTATCCACGGAAGCTTTGATCATGGCATCTTCAAGCGGAGTGACTATATCCGCAGTTATCTTAGGAGCTTTTCCCATTTCTTCCAACCGGTCAACCTTGAGCCCGTCGCGGAATGGATCGGGAAGTTTCTGGAAGGACGAGGGATATGCGCTCAACACTAGATTTCGAAGCTGACTGCAGTGCGCCGGTATGACAGTGCAGAACTGGAAATGATTCTCGGCGACAAATTCGGGGAAATCGTGATGTAAAATTAAGAGTATTCGAAGAACTCCCTTGTAGATGTCTTTGGCTACAAAGGTCACGGACGCCGACTTGAGCTGTTCGCCGATATATGATAGCAGCACTTGCATTATTTCACAGAACGGCTCCCAACCCTATACATATTATTAGCAAGCTGTAGGATAAAACATAGATATTGATGTTGTGACGTACCATCTGATCTTCCATGGTAAGCATCTCAGCCATGAACACGCGATGGGAGATCAACGACAACCATCCATAAATAAAGCCCGGCACGTGCTTGGGCTGAAGTGACAAAAACTTGTCTGCAAAGGCCAACATCATCCCCTTGTGCTGGTCGGTTTGTGGAAGGCCACTAGCACTGTACTCGCAAAGAATACTCGAAAAGAGCCTGAAAAAGACTCGTTGGTTGAAGCTGTCACCTCGCATCACTTGGTGATGATTGAGAACCAAAACCAACAAAGAGAGGATGGAATTAAGATAAGGGGCCTTGTTGGCTTTCACAGCGCCCTCGGTCTCGCCTTGGAACTTCACCAACAAAACTACCAATTTGGCGAGGGCATCTATATATAGGAATGCATCGTCAAGGTTCCCACCGACATTTTGATATTCGTGTTCGAACATGGCGACAGAAATATCAATGCTGAGCCTGAAGAAGAGAGCCGAATCCTCCTGCGTATTCATCACTTGGCGGTGGTGCATATCCTTCAAGAAGGCGCTATACATCCTGTCGTTGGATCCAGGGAATTTGTATACACCAATCCATTCGCTGAAGATATACTCCATCTGATCTCTTTTCGACCGTGCTAAGTCACTCAGAAGAGGGTTTGCTGCTTCTGGAATACCAGACTCCCGAAGCGTCTGTATGATTTCACGAGCAGCAGAGAGATCGGGCTCTTCAACAAGCCACTGGTTCATTGCGTCCAGACTCGCAGAAAAGTCTGATCGTAAAGCCGATGGTTCGTCGTTCAGTAAGACACGTTCCATCAACGCAGAGAGTAGCTCCAGGGCGGCGAGACTCTTTTCTTTTATCAACTTGGCAAGCATCGAGTCAATTAGGTGAAGATTCATGAGACCGGCGTCGATGAGCGCAACAGTCACTGGGACGTTGAACATTTGTCCGTCATCAACCTCTGCAAGAGAGGACCAAACATATCTTGCGATAGCTGACGAGAGTTCGCAAATCTTTGCTAAAAGATGAACAAGGACCTCAACTTCGAGTGCCTTCTCTGTGTGCGAGTAGAGGTTAGTGCAGATTTTGACGGCGGTGTGCCTCGCCAACTCTTCGCCATTAGGAGAAGAGAGAATGGTTCGGAGGATTTGATTATATGAGTGAAGGATTGGGCTATCACGGCCGAGGTCCTTAATGTGTTCCTCGCCTTCTGTTCGGGAGATTTGTTGGAGTTCAGTGACAAGCCCTTCCATCTTCTCGCGTGGGCTAGACGTATCTAGGAACCCATTGACCTGAGGCTGAGAACTAGGAAGCGACTGTTGCTGAACATCGGCGTCTTGTGGTCCCCTGCTAGCAGCGTGGGGAATGACAGACTGTTCAGCGGGGGTTGACAGGTTGGGCATGGCTGGAAATGCTTCCTGTAGAACGTCGGGAATCTGCTGTTTGCCAGAGTCGGTCGATGCGTGCTGGATATGCGACTGGCCAGCCCCGCGTGATTGGCGGGCAAACTCTTCGTATATGGCGAGCTGCTCTTTGTTCAACCCACCAGGCACTTGTCTGTATGGTTCCGGAATAAACAAAGCCCATCGACTCATTGAAGGATCAATGAAGGCTTCGTTTGGTCGCGCGTTACGGTGACGTCGGCGGGCCTCAAGCTGTGACTCAATGACCTTTTCAATTTCAGGAAGCGACTTTTCCTCAGCAGCCTTCTCAACAATCCCGCAAGCAGCGTCCAGGTTGTCGTTCACACACATGAGGATAAGACCCTCCGGCATTGGTGTATCAGAGAACTCTTGCTGAATCATGCGAATATAATTTGTCATGCTCATTTTAAGGGGCTCCTTGCAGGTGACGAGTGCAAGACTGCCCGCAAGAGCTCGAACCATTGTCCCGGCTGCCTGACGAACTTTCTCTTCATCTGGTTCCATGGCGAAGTCCTTTAGGATCAACTGAGCCGTAGAAATTGATGCAATAGTAATCGAGCGTTCAACGACCGGTGCGATAATTTCAGCAATCGCACGTTCGACTGCCCCAAGAACGATTTGTTTGAGGGTGGTAGGATCAGCGGAAGGTGGGAACACAAGGATTTGGTCAAGCTTGGGAAGACTGGAGATGATGGATGAGGGTGAGATGCGCTCAGTTCGAATACCACGGCTCATACCACCAAGGGTCATGTCATCAAATGCTTCTAAACCTTCAGGGAGACAGGCGACAGGTAGCCCTTCGTGTAGTTGGGCAGGTCGCTCCCTAATGCATGTAGATGGTTCAATTGTCTTGTGATCGAGCTCCAAATCGCCGCATAACACTTCGATTTCAAACTTGAGTATCATTTTCAGCTCTGCGAAATGGTATATTTCAATGAGCAAAGCAATTATATCCATCAACCACGGGTTCGGAGGCTTGAAAATCGACGACTTGATCGCCTGACTCAGAACCTTGCAAGTAAATGGAATAGCCACTGTAAGGCGCTGACTGTCGAAAGCCTCTATAAGCAACTCCTTGAAATATATATTTTTATGTTTGATGGGCTTATCCTTTGCAATCGTCAAGGAGCCTAACCAACCACCGAGATTCTTGAGGTGAGTACGTTCGACAGTAGAGTTCATCGTAGACTCAGCGTTAAGTAGCCGAATAGCGCAAACGTATGTTTCTCTCAAGACTTCAGACCAAAGGGTCTTATCATCAATTAGCTCCAGAAGGTCCAAGTACAGCTGTTGAAAGTTTGGCTGAAGTTTGGCCCGCTCCTCGACAAGGTATGAGGCAAACCATTGATGATGTTCATCTTTTAAACTTTCTCGAAGATCCTGGAGCTTGGTTTTGATGTTTTGTTCTGAGACGTTGTTGAGAATGAAGAGTATTTTATCATGGGTGTCCTCATCGGGTTCTTCATAAATATCGGGTCGAAGGGGAGCGTCCACGTGAAGAGATTGAAAATTACGAGGGGCTCCTTCGTTGACTAGATCACTGACGTTACCATTGGCGAGTGCTAATCCATCAGTCACACCGTTGACTTCAGATCCGTCGACTCCGTTGACTGGATGATGGCCCTGCTCGCGGAGTATTTCTTCGGCTTTCCGATGAATATTCGACCCTTGCAGACTTGGAATTTGAAGAAGAAGGCTGCAGAAGCCAACCCATTCTGGAAGACGACTGACCAATTGCTCAATGGCCTCAACACCAAATTTGTACAACGACTCGTGAGGTTCATGCTCTCGAACAGCGTCAAGAATCATTCCAAGACCAACCTTCAATGGTATGCCTGAGATCAATTTGAAGTTGATGATGCCTCCGAACATGACAGCTGTTTTCGTAAGGGCCTCGAGCGGATACTCATGGTAGCAATGATATTCATCGATGAGGCCGTGAACCATGCAAGTGAAGAGATCTTGTTCAGAGGGTTCACGCGAGGATTTGTATCGTCGCATCAACTCAAGGATCTCACGAAGGGAAAGCTCTTCATGATACATCTTGCCAAAGAGATCCCGCATTTGCTTGTCAACTTCCTCCGGGATGGCGTTGCCTCGAGAACTATTGGCCTCGATGACATCGTCAAATCCTTCGCCATAGTTGATGAGTCGGGGGTACGTTTGAAGACAGATCCGTTGGATGGGAGTGAGGTTTTCGTGATCGGTGATATAGTCCTCTAGAATCATTAAGAGGGCAAATACGGTCTTCACCGATAGGCTGACCATCTGCGGAACCGGCTGCTCCCCGCGCTGGACCCTCAGCTCATCTTCGGCTTTTATCCTAAGGAACTTGGCGAGGAGGCCACCCATGTCGACGGGAGTTTTTCCGGCAGTGCCTTTAACCCATTGCTCCAGATCAAATGAGCCCCTCTGGTGAGCCAGAGACGCGAGGTCCATAGCAAGGCCATTAGTGAAGTCAAGCAGATACTCCAGCCACCCATGCTCGACCGCATGCTCATAAATGAGGTCAGTACATGAAGGGTCCTGGGTGAAGGCGTGGAAAAGTTGCTCTCCCACCCACTGCTGGTCAAGCTTCCAAACGCCGTGAAGAGCAAACTGATAACCGTCCTGTCGTTTAAGAATGAAGATCATGAAGGAGCGAACGAAGAAATTATGTTGAACATTGGTCCACGGCTGGGGGATGGCAAACGCGGAGCAGAGAAAGGTGGGAAGGTCATGCTGAAGGACGGTTTTGACAAAATTTTGGCTTTCTGGAAGCGCCCAGGTGGCAGGAGAGACGAGAACGATGTCAAAGATGGCTTTGGTGGCATCGAGAGAGCGTAAAGGGTTGTGCTTCGTCTGTTCAGCTTGGTGCTTGACCGTTTCTGAGGCATCGTCGAAGATATCAGGGTTGAAGGCGGAGCGGAAGTTAGGGATTTGGGATGTGTCTATACCAGCGGAGTCTATGCCGGCAGTGAGGAAGGCGGTTAGGAAAGAAAATTGGGCGTCCTTATGTTTCCAGTCTCCACCCCAAAGACTCTGTATGTCCATGGACTTGTCTGCTTGAGCGACCGGGAGTAGGGCATTGAATACTCTTGTGAATTGCGCGGCATCGATGCGAAGACCATCCTTGTCAAATTGGCGTATAACATCGGACCAATTGATAGGGTGTGTCGCGTGCTGCTTCTGGAGGGTAGAGACTAAATGGTCGAGCGGGTATTGCTGCCAGGACTGGGAGAGTACAACAAAGAGAATCGCATTGCCAATCTGTTCCGCGCTAAAAGCATCTGCACCAGCAGCTTTGATAGTGTCTAGCATAGTGTCAGGGTCGCCTAATGACTGCGGCCCACGAGACTGGATCTGGCGAACGAGGGGAAATCGGGGGTCGGCAAGGGAGAACATCTGTAGAGCAGACTCCACCTCGACGGGTACGTCGGTGTCTGAGCTCTGATAGCGCATGCGAACATCGTACACGAGTTTCCGTTTCATGTCTTCATTGAAGGTGCGCGGCGGGTTAAAGATAAGCCTTTCGATGGTGAGGCCGATAAAAGATGGTGTGCAATCTTTATTGGTTTCTGAGATGGTAGAGAGGCTTTGAAGAAATTGAGGGAGCGAGGCAGACAATATCGCATCGGCTGTGGTAGAGATGTCAGAACTTCATCGGTCGCCAAGCAGTCTGGCGGAGCTTACCTTTAGTGCGGAGATCTGATCTAGTGAGGTTCTCAAATGCGAGCGTTAGTGCGGTTTTGAGTATGGGGTCGAGTTTGAAGTGATCGAGGAAAGTCGAGAGGTCGAAGTCTCTGAATATGTCGCCTTCGGAGGTATCAATCGTCTCGGCTATCTTCCGGCCTTGGTCAGGATCGAGAGCTACTTTCTGCATCTCTTGAACCAACAAGGGATAGTTCCCGGAGGTATCAACATTTTTGTTGGTCCCGGAGAATATCTGGCCTGCGTTGCCGGACAGCAGGCGATGGAAGTACTTTGAGAAGACTTCCATACCGTTGGAGTTTATAAGCTGGTTGACGTTAGCTGATGGAACGGTGATAGTAAAAAATTCAATGCGGGGTTCCAGACTCACCCTATGGATCTGCGCGGCTTTCGTTTCCCACTTTTCCTTGCCTTCTTTCTCGTTGATGGAGTCGAGCAGGAGGGTGACCTGGACGACGGATATTTTGGAAAGCGAAGACTGGTTGGAGCTGCTGCCACCGCCGGAAGAGGGGTTCGCGGAAGAGGAGGGTTTGTCGGATGGAAAACCAGTGGGAGAGCTGACAGCTGTGCCGGTCAGCGAGGGAGAGAACGTGGCACCCCTTGACACGAAGATACCACCACCTCCGCCGCCTCCACCCCCACCGCTACCGCCTCCTCCTGGTGCGGAAGCCGTTGGGTTCGCCAGGTGCGAGGACGTCGAGGGAGGAAGGGTGGTGGACGGTTTCGGAGAAGTGACTCGGTGATGTGCGGCAGCAGACTGCTGTGCGCCAGCTTGAAACGCAGCGGGGAAGGCCGAGGGCGAGGAAGAAGAGACCGGTGCTGGCGACGGATTACCACGCGCAGCCGCGGAGGGACGGGAAGTCGAGCTCAGGATTGCGGAGAAGGTCGAGGCCAAGGGAGACGTGGCAAGGCCCGGGGGAGGAGCCGGGCTGCTACTGTGGGACGGAGCCGCAGGCGGTCGACGAGAGGGCGACGACGTGCGAGCGGTGGCCGGGAGATTGTTGGTCGCAAGAGTCAGGGGCCGGCGAGCAGCAGCGGCGGCCTGGGGCGCAGAGGCGGGATTGGAGGCGGTCCAGGCGGACGAGGGCTGAACCCGCGACGAAGGGCGAGAAGTAGGCGGCTTATCGGTGCCAGAAGCAATCGAGGATTGGGCGGAGTGAGAAGGGGAAGGGAAGGTCATCTAGGAGACGCGATCATTTGATCGAATCGAGGGTTGTTCTGTGTTTGTGGAGGAGCAAATAAACGGGTGGGCGGTGGTGCCGATGCTGGAGGTTCGATGATCCCTCCCTGGCAAGCGAGAGAACACGAGAGGCGAGGCACTCGGCCTTGAAGGCGTCCTGGCAGGCGATTGGGCCGAGCTGGAGACGGCCGACGGGCGGGACGGGCGAGAACAGCGGCCGTGAGAGAGAGATATCGGGGAGAGAGGAGGAGAGGAGGAGGAGGTGAAGTCCAGCGAGACGACGAAGAAGAAGAAGAAGAAGAAAGGAAGAAGAACCAGAAAGAGGAAGTCGCTATTGCGGCGGGCGGCACAGACCACACGCGCAGTGGCTGAGTAAGCGGTCATGTGATGTGTTGCCTCGGCGACGCGAGTAAACATTAAACAGTTTAAACAGTTAGTAGATCAAACAGTGAACAGTGTGTAGATGGTGGACTACGACAGCTCAGACATCTCTCACCTTACGACTCCTTTGTTACGACTCCCTGTTACGACTCTTCTGTTACGACGCTACGCTTATCTCGCTCTCTTATCTGTTTACTCCTTCGACGACCCAAGTTAATTCCACCGCTATCATCATAGAGCAGGGACGATGCCGGCAGCAGTGGCAGATGCCCCTACCATCTCCTTATCATGTACGTCGGGACGCGGACACGGCCTGCCTGGTCACTGCTGACTCCCGTCTAGTTGCGAATAACTTCTGGGGCAAAGATGACGCTGGCGTCCTGCCTATGCTCGAGCGCATGCACAGTGCCAAATCGACATGCGACGAACTAAAGGCATTTTATAGCAGTGAGTCTTGACCTCGTGCTCTGCATTCGAGCTGCAGCTGAACAGGCCCATAGCACGGGCTGCCATCGAGGATGAGTACGCACGGAAACTTATGGCGCTTTGCCGCAAGCCGCTCGGGGCTCACGAGTCCGGCACACTGAAGCAGTCGCTCGACACCGTCAGAGGCGAGACCGAGATAATAGGGAAGACGCACTCCGCCATTGCCCACCAGATGAAGAGTGAGCTAGAAGAGCCCCTGGCCGCCTTTGCCGGCGGCATGAAGGAGCGGAGAAAGATCGTCCAGAACGGTATCGAGAAGCTCCTGAAGATTAAGATACAGCAGACACAGGCTGTGAATAAGGTGTGTCTCCACGCAATTCGGGATAAGATGGAAGCTGACACGACTACCAGTCACGGGATAGATACGAGCAGGACTGTCTGCGGATCAAAGGCTACCTCGCCCAGGGCCATATGGTCATGGGCCAGGAGGAGCGCAAGAATAAAGCTAAACTGGAAAAGACACAGATACAGCTGGCCGCAAACAGCAACGAGTATGAAGCCGCGATCAAGGTCCTCGAGGATACCACCGGCCGCTGGAATAAGGAGTGGAAGGCTGCTTGCGATGTGGGTCCCATTTTCGACCCCTATATGGCGCATACTGACTGTCAACTAGAAATTTCAAGACCTGGAGGAGGAAAGACTCGACTTCTCAAAAAGTAGTCTATGGAATTACGCTAACATAGCGTCTACTGGCTGCGTCAGCGATGATGCTGTAAGTGGCACCTCAACGCTAGTATAGAGACCGTGCACTGACAATTCCAGTCGTGTGAAAAAATCCGCGTTTCTCTTGAGGGTTGCGAGGTCGAGAAAGATATTGCCTACTTCATCAAAGAAAAGGCTACGGGCCAGGAGATCCCTGATGCCCCCAAATATATCAATTTCTGCCGGGGTGACCTGAACGACAACGCCTCCGAGACATCGGAGGAGGAGAACTACTCGGTTGCCCAGTTCCAGCGCACCATCAACCCTGCGTATCGAAGCTCATCGCCCCAGCCTTCAACTTATGAGTCCCATCACGACCCTCATTCAGAGCTGGCCCAGCAGATGGTTCCGATTGCTCCATCCGGTCAGTCCAGCCGGGAAAACACTGCCACGCCTCAGAAGAGACCCTCCGCTCCTCCTGCCGCGGCTTCTCCAGCTCCAGCTCCAGCTCCGGCCCCTGACTCCGCGCTTGTCTCATCAGAGCCTCGCAGAAGGCAGCATGTTCCCCCAAATTACAAGCCAAGCCAGCATGGTGAAATTCCTGCTAACATTCCTCATAATGAATACCCGGCTGACGGGATGACTATGTTCTGCCGTCCGGGACCTCCATCAGAACGGAGCTCTGTTCGACCATCAAGCAGGGATTCACAGAGCGACTGCTCTAATCCTACCTCTTTCTCCAGCATGGAGCCGCCCAGCGGATATCAGTCTCCAGTCAAGCACGTTCCCTCCACTGTCTATCAGGTACCTCCCCCTGCATCAGCACCTGCGCCTGCGACCGCGCATGCGCCGCCTCCTGCATTGGCTCCCGTACAAGCTCCAGCGCCGCTCCAAGCATCGGCTCCGGCGCCGGCCCAGGCGTCTACTGCCATGACGCCGACAAAGGAAGTGCAAAAGAAGAGGAGTGCATTCTTCAGCAATAGCCCATTCCGGAGAAAGAGCAAACATGAGAAGGACCGCCGGCCGGAATCAGCAGCCCCCGCGCCTGTGCAGAATCGCAGGACCTGGGCAGCTCCTCCAAAGCAGACAAGAGTTCTCATGGGAACCCAATCCGATCTAGGCCCCAGCCGTCATGGCGCAAGCCCAGAGCCAGTCGATCCCCGGGCTAACTTCCAGCTTAACGTCGGTAATAACGTGTTCGACGTAGCCTCTCCTGACGATAATAGGGGCAAGGGAGCCAAGCCCAACGAAGAGCTTGATCCGATCGTACAGGCGCTTGCTGACCTGAAGGTGGCTGCCAAGCAAACATCTCTACGTGTGTCTGCGGATCGATATGCCGGGATCACAAGTCCAGCTCCGCCTACTGCATCTGCGTCTTCCTCGCCATCCCCGGCTCCCGCTCAATCCCAGTCTCAGGCTGCAGCTCAAGCTCAAGCTCCAACTCCAGCCCCTGCTCCTGCACCTGCCCCTGTCGCGGCAGGCCCAGCTACGGGAAATCGTCCATCTACATCCTCCCAGCGCGAAACGCCGCCGCCGTCGTACAAAGATATGCCAGTCAAGCGACTAGATGCCCCGTCACCGGCGTTTACCGCCGCAGCTATGCATAAGACAACGCGCAAATACGTAGGCCAGACTCAGAGTCTTTTCAATAAGCCAATCCGCACAAGGGAGCGAGCCAATACCGCAGATCAAGCAATTCCTCGGGCAGTGTCTCCCGCCCCTGGAAGAAGCCCGAGCCCCCAACCAGCACAAAATACCAATACCCGTCCGGGTTCCCGGCTCAATAATGCTCCACAGCCAAGTGCCCCGGCATATAAGTCTGAGAGCATGAACAGCAGGTATAGGCACACACCGTCAGCTACGCCAACCAAGATCGTGCGTGAGCCGTCCCGATCCCCACAGTACTCTCGACAAGCATCTCCAGGCGACACGCGCAACGACAGCCGTGCAGATACCCGGAACACAGTCCAAAATGAGCCTCCACGGAACGAGGTGAGACAGGAGACCCGAAATGAAATGCCGCGAAACGACGCCAGACACGAAATTCGGAATGAGCCGCCTCGCAACGACATCAGACATGACATCCGGAACGAACCACCACGGAACGATGTGCGTGGCGAGCAGCCGCCAAACGACGGAAGGCACGATATCAGACGCTCAGTCTCTCCCCAGCCGCAGTTCAGGAGACAAGAACGCCCCGCTAGTGCTAGCGGAATGGAACTACAGCTCTCGTCTAACGAGATGAATCCGCATATTGGAGCGCAGAACGACGGTTACACCGCATACCAGGGCGGATATCAAGGCGGATATCAGGGGCACGGCTACAGCCATCACCAGCAGCAACAACAGCAGCAGCAGCGTCCTCACTCCATGTATTACGGTGCCACTCATAGCCACAGCCATCCCAGCCAGGATATGTCCAGTAGCAGAAGCGTAGTCATGGCCGAGGCACCCCAACTAAGCCGTGATGGCAGACCAGTGATGCATTTCGGTAAGTTTCCCCTTACTACTATATAGGTCTGATCTAACTTCGGTATCTAGCTCGTGCTATGTACTCGTACACCGCTGCTATTCCTGAAGAGCTAGGCTTCGCAAAGGGAGACATCCTTGCCGTTCTCAGACATCAAGACGACGGCTGGTGGGAGGCGGAAGTTACCAGCCAAGCAACTCGCCCAGGCCTGGTGCCTAGCAATTATCTTCAACACTGTTAAGTCTACGACGCGACTATTATTTTGGTTCCATTCTCCTGTCACCAAGCCCGATACCCAGCACCGTCTCTGGCTTAATACGTTCCGTTGGCAATTTCACAAATCATACCAGGTCTGTTCTTACATCCTCCTCGTAGAGGTTTATTTAAGATGAGTTTTTCTCTTTATTTCATATGTCAATGTCCTGCAGATATGCAATCACCCGATGCACTTGCTACAGCTACGAATGTCTCTCATATACTTAACGACCTTTTCATTTGTTGCTACGCAAGTCTCAAGTCGATCCAGTCCGCAGGCCCAAGTCGTTTCCTTTCTTGACTTTCTTTCTGTTTATCTGATGCGATGTGAGCGAGTTAAATTGTCACACTTTCCCGTTATGTCTCTGTTTTGTTGTTATGACTCTCCGTGAATAATATGATGCAATGCTTTATATATCAGACGTCTCGTAGTAATCAATGGGCTATATACATGCAGCGAGCAAAGAAGTAAGTCATTAAAAGTAGTAGTATATATTTATAAAGAGGACGTCACTCGTCATCGACAAAGGAGTTCGCCAGGGGTCCGAAGAAGGGCACTTGATAGTGCTCCAGGGTTTCAACTAGCGACCGTCAGCCTGGAACCGCACAGGTAATGATGGAGCTCACCGTCGCGATAGGCACGCATGCTGAGGAAGCCGATCAACGCGAGATTGCCGATGAAGAGCATCCAGGAGACCACGTTCGACCAGGCAAACAGCATATGTACAACCTGTCCATGTCAGTCCACGTCAGCCCAGTCGAGAAAAGAGAGTATCATATAAAAGAAAGCTGGCGTCCGTACAAACATGAAGGTGAACAGGAGACTCGACTGCCACGCGTGGAATCTACATCAACCGTCAGCACTGCCCACCAGCCGGTCCGCGGGCCCAGACGCACCGCACGTAGTCGCTCTTGTGCTCCAGCAGCAGCAGAAGGACGCCTCCCGCCGGCGGCAGCAGCAGATACGCCAGCATCGCCTCGTAGTCCATGCGCAGCGGCAGGCTGGTCTCGAAGGCGCCCAGGCCCGCGCGCCCGCCGCCGTCGAGGTCTCTGCCGAAGCCCAGGCCGGCCGCCAGCCCGGATGCCAGGCCCTGCGCGCTGCTCGAGGCGGTGCGGCCGTCGTCGTGGCCGTGGCTGGCGATGTTCTGGCCGCGGGGGGAGGGCGTCTGGCGGGCGGGCGCCGCGGGTGCGAGGGGAGGGGAGAGCGCGCGCTCGAGGTCCGGCGACTGGTCCTGGTACGGCGCGAAGTTCATGGCGGCGAGCGGTGTGTGGTCATGTCTATCTCGGAGTTGTAATAGTGCTTGGTGGTCCAGCGATTTACTTGCTAGTTCGTCATGCAGAAGCTCATGGGACGCGGTCTCTTGGCGCGTGTAGACTAGATGTCAACACTACGAGTAGATGTACTATTGTGTCTAAGGCTGCGAGGAGTATAAGTCTCAGAGTAGTGTAAGAGATGTTAAGGCCGCACCCTGCCGCGGCCCCTTGCGATGCCAGATCTACCAGGAGCAGGCGTCGTCCGTCGCGCCGTGGGGATGCCTCTCGCAGGCCTCACAGTCGACGTCTGTCCAGCCTGCGTCGAGACGCTCTGGGACCGATTGATGCCTGACGCCCGAGTCGACGGCCGCAGGATCCCCCGTCGAGCCCGCGTAGACGGGCCGCCCTGGGCAGCCTTCCTGCGCTGCTCCTCCTCCTCGGCCTTCCGCTCCAGCGCCAGCTTGCGCTGCTGCAGCTCCAGCTCTTTCCGCTCGGCCTCCTGCTGCCGCTGCTTGGCCTCGTTCTCGATGTCCAGCGTGTCCTGCGTGGCGCCGTGCCAGGCGGGATCCAGCACCAGCCGCCGGTTCTGTTCTGTCTGCGCGAGGATGCGAGTCCACGTATCCAGGAGGGTGGACGCGGAGGCCACGGTGCGCGCGACGCTCTGTCCGGCGGTCAGCGCGCTCGCAGGACAGGGTAGAGCGGCAGACGTACCTCCATGTTGCCCTTCGCGCGCTCCAGGCTGGCGACGACGCCCTCGATCGCCGCGTTGACCTCCTGCACGGTCTTCAGTTCCGCCCGCAGAGCCGCGTCCCTGTCGTCCCCGTCCTGCAGCCGCAGACCGTCCATCTCCTGCGTAGGCGCGGCCATCAGTATACTCCTAGGTCCGTGATGTCCGCGTCGTAGATGTGTCCGGCGTCGTAGAGAGGAGTCTGCTGTGTGAGTGGCCGCTAGCCGCGACGGGCTGCGTGTGGCTGGAGGCGCCAACCACCCACAGAAGAACCTTCAACGTCGCATCTCGACGACCAGCCACCACTACAGACCACCACAACCACCACAGACCATCACAGACCATCTCGAGACTGTTGAAAGTGCTGCAGTACAGGTGCTGATGCCGAGACGATGACCACCACGCCGCCGCTCTCCGCTGCCGTCAGGACGCCCCCCACGCCGCGACATGGCCCGCGCTACGACAACTACGAGCCCTACTCCCCCCGTCGCTCCAGGCGCATTGCCGGCCAGCAGTCCTCTCCTTTCACCAGAGACGCCCTGCCAGACACCCTGCCAGACACCCTGCACGTGCGAGCGGCAGACCTGCTCAAAGAACACGCCCTCAGACGCGGCCAGACGGCCCAGCAGCAGCAGGTCAACAACAGCATGAATGACAGCGCCACCACTCTCTCTCCTCCCCACTCACAACACAACTCTCCCACGCGCAGACCGGCAAGACAGGACATGTCCTCCCGCCTCTCTCATTCACCCCAGCCTCACAGGTCCAGGGCCAGGCTCCTCGCTGGTTCTGCCGCCTCCTCCTCACTTCCCCCTTCACACGGCACAATGGACCCCAGCAGCAGCACCACCAGCAGCACCGGCCTGGCCGCCAACGGCATGCTGCCAACGCCCGCCAAAACTCCACGGAAGAAGAAGATAGACGCCGAGCTCGGCTCGACTGCTCGCACCCTGTTCTCCGGCAATCTCAAGCCGTCTGACGACCCGCCGGCCATGACCCCGAGACGCTCGAGGAGCAAGAAATACACCGGCTTCTCGCTTGAGAGCTTCGAAGCCGACCCCCAGCAGGCCGGGCGGCAGGCCATCTCCATCTTCACAGACTCGCGGGATCGCATTCCAACGGTGAACGACAGCCCCGACAACCCCTTCCGGAGCCAGCCGGCCGCCAAATCTTCCTCTACAGCAGACGGCACCAAACGCAGAAAGATCGATGACGGCAGGCAGAAGCGAGACAAGAATGTCGACAAGGCCGTCCATCGAGACGACGGGCTTCTCTACGTTTTGTAAGTCTACCGCACCCAACCCGGAAGATATCAATTGACGCTAATCATCCTTCTTCTACAGCCGCGGAAAGAAAACGTTCCGCAAATTCAAACCTGAGCCGATAGAGGATGAAGGCGACGATGAGCCGGGTCTTTTGGCATCCCGCAGTGAACGTGTCAACGAATCCATGCCCCGCATCCGCCCACTGACCCGTTCCTCCATCAAACCGCGTGTTCTTTTTCCCGAAGCTACTGCCGCCGCCGCCTCTGCTTCCCCTGACGCAGACGAGCCAGCCACGCCCTCCACCATAATCGAGGCCGACCAGCAAATCGAGCAGATCGAGCAAATCGAGCAAGTCGACGCCGAGGACGCAGAAACTGAAGTAGAAGGTGAAGAAGCTGAACCGGAGCTTGTCGACCCTCCAACTGCCACTGACGCTACCACGGAAGACTCAGCCGTCGACCCCATCACGCCTCAGGGACAAGCTATCAATACCACCACCCCTCAGTCTCCACTTGCTACCGGACGCTCTCTCCGCTCCCATACCATCGCAGCCGACCCAGAGCTACACGACATAGACGATGCTTCGTCCCAGGCACCGGCAAAACGCTACAGCAGTCCATTCGACAGATGGTTCCGGGGCAAGTCACAGGCTACCTCCGTCTCAACCAGGACCCGAAAGCGAGCCATCGAAGGCCAGCACACCTCCGACGCAAAGAAGTCTCGCAGCCACTAAGCACCATCCCCATCTGTCCTTCACAAAGCGAACATACATGTCTTCTTCACCTACATGCCTAGAGCTTATCTCCAGACATTGCTTACCCCTTTTCTTCTTTACTTTGCTCGATCGGTGCCTCGCTTTCTTACTCATCATATCCTTTCCCTCCCCACCGCTACGTGTTCATGACCATGGGCGGCGCCTTTCATGGTGAGGCCCAACTCTATCCTACTTTGTAATTCTTCCATCTTTAGTCTAGGTCTGTTGTCCTTTCATATTCCTTCTCTTTGAAGTTGCAGTGCATGATATCGGTTTCTCCCCTGTCGTTTTTCTACCTTTCATATGTTTTGCTCGCACAATACCATTAGGATGGATCTCTGGACGCAACGGTGGAAGAAATGGATATTGGGCTGTGGTTTTCCTTGTTCACTCTTTCTTGAGTTCTTAATAGCCACTTAAATTGTTGTGCTTATTTGTATAGGCGTGTCTTGCTATCACAGAGTATCAGTTGCGTTTCTAGATAGGTCAATGCGAGATTATTACAATTATCCCACCCTTATTCTTCATTAGTTCATACTTGTCAGGCAAGGAATAGAATAATATTTTGTACTTCATAACTATATAATGTCCAGGTCATCATTATAATCCAACCCGTCGCGGGTAGCTCTGCCTAGACTATCTCTCCCAGCTTCTCGAATGCCATTTGCTGTTATGAATCTCGTCTTCTTCACGGTCGTCGACGAGCTGCCAGCACTCTTGTCACGACCAAGCTTGATCCCCTTCGCCGTCTTCGAGAGAGAGTCAAGGCCAAGGAAAGGGTCTCTTCCCGAGCCGCTGACGTTTGATCCGCCCTGAGTGCCAGAGGTAACAGTGTTTGCCGTTGTCGTGGTGGAGGACGCAGCTCCATTCCCGTCAACTTCGGAGTTATCCTTGTGATGAGCCCGAAGATACTCTGCCCCAACGCCCTTCATCTCACCTAACGATCTTGCAATCGTACGTTCTCTTTCTTGGTCCGCGAGACGCTTCCGGAGCCGCTCGGCTTTCGTGCTACCGCCCCTATTGAACGAGCCTGCATCGGTAAAGGGGTCGTCTGCGTCCAGTAAGCTGGAGGTGGTGCCTTGTCTGCCTGGAAAGGGATATTGCCGGTTTCCATTCGCGCCGGACGAGCTTGGGCCGGGATTGATGTAGTACCTGGTTCCTGTCGCCCAATCATAATTCCCTCCTTTTTCCAATTTGTTACGTAGACCATTTGCCTGAGCGCCATTGGCCTGAGCACCATTTTGACTTCTTCCGCCTCGAAAGCCTCCCCCGAAACGAGCCCCCGACCTGGTAGAAATTCCAGGTCCGCTGTTAACTTCCATTCTCCCCGAAGTTGTTTTACGGAGCTGTGCTTCCACGTGGAAATCACAATATTCCGTCTTGCGCGAATCAATCCAGGACTCGCACATCTTACCGTCCCTTTTGATAGCCTTGCAGAAGCCGATATCTTGGGCTGTTCCAATCTCAAGGATCGTGTCCTCAGAAGAGTGTAGCGTTAGGCTGAAGGCATTTGTATCCAGCTTATGACGGGGTGGTGGCATAATGGCAGGGTTCAAGACAGCAATCAACGTACCAGGGGCCAGCCTGTAGTAGCGAGGAAAGGCACTCGAGAACAGAAACAAATCGATAGTCCATTTCAAATCGGTCAGCGTCAGTACCATGTACTTGTTCGAATTGATCCCATCTTCTCGTTTCTCTTCATTCTTATCCTCCCCGTTTTTCTTTTCCTTGTGTTCCTTGGGAGCCGACTTGGAACCGACAATGCCAAAGACAACGTAGTCACCATCCGTTTCGGGAGAATCAAATGTAGGTCCCTTCACCGTTTTGAGGAGGTCGGGGATGCGCATCGTAGTCTTGCAATCAAAAGTACGTTTTAGAAATGAATGGGGTAGAATGCGGGAGGACAGATGTAAGGAAGAGAATGGTTCAAATTTAGTCGGATCTGCTGGCTTAGCTTCCGCTCCTATGCTGGAGGATTCACTAGCCCAGGCCTCGCTTGCTCGAGTTGTCCGGGGTTCAACGCTGCTGCGAGTAGTCCCCAGGACCTGGCCGCGTTCTCTCTTGGAAGGTGAGGTAGGAACTGGAGGTATATTCTCGAAGGAAGAGGTCGACTTTGTAGAGCGCAGAGGTGAAGTCAACCGCTCACGTCGCGTGGAGGGTATATTTCCTAAGTTGACCGTCGATTCTTTCGCGGCCGCATGGTACTTTTCCAGTTCATTCTTGTCCACGCCAAACCCGGCACTTCTTTTCCGCTGGAGCGCCCACGCCTTATCATTTCGTTCCTTATCAACGGATCTGCTCTCGAGGATCCGATCACTAAAGCTCTTGGGTTTCTTAAGATCGTCGGTGCGTGCAGGCGGTAATAGCTGTGTCTCGCGACTACTTCCTCTACTGAAGAGGCTCCCGGCCCGGGGACTAGCAGGTCGTCTGCTGTCTTGGCCACTTTGAGCATGGTACCTGGGACGCCTCAGCGACACATCAGGTGCCTTAAGCCCCTTGTCAATGCCTAGAATAACTCGGTGCGGAGATACCGGAGCTGGTGGAGCGGGCGGCCTCTTCATCGGGGACAGAGGAACTTGCACATTCTCATGGGTTACCATGTCCGCGGCCTTCCTCTTCCGTTCTCCTGACACTCGAGCAGTGCTCTGTGCCTGGCTCCCTACCCTTGGACTCAGGCTTCCTGGGGGCCCGTCATGTCTCTCCGCTTCTGAATCCGTTCGTCTTTGCCGTAACTTATTCTGTTGGAGCTTTTTCAGCTTCAATCGAGCCTCTATCGCGGCAAGCTTTAGTTGTAGAGTCTCTTCGTCATCATCGTCGTCGTCTTCGTCGTTGTCTTCTTCGAGATGTTCATCTAGAATTCTTCGAACCTTAGCAGACGATACGCCGTAATCGGCCGCGCGGGCATTCCGTCGTTTGTTTTGGATTTCTTCAAACTTCTTGCGCCCATTCGGGGATGACATCAGGGCGGCGTGGGGAGATTTCGGGGGCCACGGTATATCGTCCACTGGCGACTTCTTAGCGACCGCTTTCACAACACATAAGGACGCAATAGCAAGCTCACTGTTCGGCTGGGTCCCAGCAAGTAGTAGGTAGGTCTATGGTCGCGATCGAGTAGAGTGTTGTGGCATGGATGGTTGGCCGTCAAAGACGTGGGAAGGGACTTCTGCAGGGCGACTTCCACGGACTATCCGACAGAGACACGCGGCCCATGGCAACGGCAGACGAAGAGCTGAGGATGCTAGAGCTTCAACCACTCCTCTGCAACCAGAACTCAGATCTGTAACTAGTGGCTCTATCGCCGTCGGCCACTAAGAAGCGCGCCAGCTAGATTCTTATATAATCAGCGACTAGATCAAGGTAAATGTTAGAATACGATGGGTTATCACGGTAGAGCCAGGGTAACGCGTAATGTAGTGTCCGATTGGTGTAGAGACTGATCATTACTTTAGATATATGGGGGCCTAGGGGCTAAATATAATATAAGATATATATAGGGTATATAATAGGCACGTGCTTCTAGCTAAGCTCCTTTTATTCTACTACTATCTATTAAACCCTTTTATTAATAGACTATTTTAAGAAAATAATTAAGAGATTATACTAGAATAAAATACTATCTACTATATACGTTATAGTTAACTATACTAGAGTATCCTTATTATTTACTATACTCTTCTCTACTACTATTACTCTCTATAGATAGTAAATAAGGAGTAGAGTAAAAATAATTATAATAAAAAAATAAAATAAGATAAAATAAATTTAATAAAGATATAGATAATATATTTATAATATAGTATAATAAATATTATTAATAAAGTATATAAACTAATAAATTATATAGTATATTAATTAGTTAAATATTAGATATAGCTAATAATTTAGTAGATAATCTAGTAAATATAAATTAGTTTATTAGTAAAAGATAAAAGAAATATTATATATAGTACTACTTAATTAGATAATTAATATTAAAGATTTATTTAGAGATATATTAATTATTTATATTAATTAGAGAACCTTTTTAATAAATTTTATATTAGAGATATTTATTCTAATACTATTTTAAATTTAAAATTTTATATATTTTTTTATTAGATAAATTATTAAATATAATAATTATATTTTATAGAGTTTAATAGATTATTTTATATAATTAAAAAAATAAAATATAAAATATATTATATATATTAAAGAATTATAATAAATCTAGTTAATATATTTATATATTAATTTTTTTATAGATTTTAAATAAATTTAAAAATTTATAATTAAATTTTCTATTTAGTTTTTAAATTTTAATATTTTTTATATTTAGCTATACTATATCTTTTTTTATAAATTTATATAATTTAGTAGAATTTTACTTCTATATTATATCTTAGAAGTAAAATAGACTTTTTTTAATAAAATTCTTTATTTTCTTTATATATTTTATTAAAGAGTTAGCTTTAGAGTTTTTCTCTATATAAGGTAGATTAATAAAGTTTAGAATAGTTAGATATATAGTAGTATTTATAAAAAAGAAAATATTTTCTATAGCTAAATAGATAGTATTATAGTTTTGAAAGCAATTATTAAATAGTAATAATAGCTATTTATTATATAAATATAATTCGAGCTATAAATTTTACTAAGTAATTAGCTAAGTAATTTGGCCTATAATTTTTACTAAGATTTACTAAGTAATTAGCTAAGTAATTTAGTCTATAATTTATATTAAGATTTATACTAAGATTTATTAAATAATTAGCTAAATAATTTAGTCTATAATTTATATTAAAATTTACTAAGTAATTTATACTATAATTTAATCTATAATTCTTATTATAATTTACTAAATAATTTACTAAATAATTTAATCTATAATTTTATTATATAAATTCTTTTATAATAATTAATTAATTTAGAGAAGAGAATTTCTTCTCTTTAAAAAATAGACTAGATAATTATTAATTATTATATTTAAATTTATACTTCTTATATAAAAGCTAGAGATAGTTATCTAATAGAGTAGCTATCTCTATCTCTATATTTAGAATACCTCTAGCCCTTAAATTATATCTAGTAGTATATCTTATTAAGACTACTTAGGAAGATAGTCTTATATAAAGGGAATTTTATATAGAAAATCCCTTAAAATAATTAAAAAGGGGCATATATAGAAATAAGTAACTCTTTAGAGATTTAAGAAAAAAGGGGTATAACTATACTAAAATTAGAAATAGTAGAACTAGATATAAAACTAGCTATAATTAAAAATATTAGAAATAAAAAGAGTAGTAAAGTACTAAAGGTAAGGATAAAAAGAGTATAAAAGAGTAGAGAAAAATAGCTAAATATCTAGAAAGGAAGAAGAAATTAACTATAGTTAATTTATCTATAGACTTATAATTCGATTTAACTAATAACCTCTACTTTAATAACTTATAAAATAGAGTAAAATAATCTTTATAACTAGTAAATAGAAGGGGTACTAATAGACTCCTTATAGGCCCTTATAGTAGAACTTGCTAATACTTTTAACTCTAAAATATATAAATATTATACTAATATAATCTAAAATTCTCTTAAAGAGTTTTATAGAATTAGTAGATATAAAAAAGAGGCTAAGATTCTTTTTAAGAGGTCTACTCTAATTAGAACTCCTTTACTAGTCTCTATTTTAACTTCTATATCTAATCTAATTCTATTAATACTATAGCCTAATATTTATATTTTTAATATTAACTCTCCTCCTCTTTAAGAATTATCTAGATTTATACTAATTAGATAATCTAGTACTATCTCTATTTCCCTATTTATAGCTCTAACTTATATATAACTATATTAAAAGGCTATAGAGCTAAAAGATTTATCTATCTATATTAGTATCTATATAAATAATACTATTTAATAGTAGTTATTTAAAATAGAAGTCTTCTTTAAATTAGAGAAGATTTTAATTTAATAAGCTACTACTAAACTTTAAAAGGTTATAATAGAAAGTTAAAGCCTAAAGAGAACTCCTTTAGAGATTTAGACTACTAAATAGTATATAATCTATTTAAATCTACTCTTTCTCTAAATACTAATTATATAGATAGAATTTTAAAACTAGATTAAATATTAATATACTAAATATAATACTAATTAAAAATAATAGAAATAGCTAAATACTTTATAATAGATTAGTAGCTTAATAATATATATTATAAAATTTAAATAGAATATAGTTAAATACTCTACTCTAATCTCTAACTATCTCTAAAAGTAGATATTTATTACTAGGCTATAGAACTATATTAAGAGTAAATAGCTATAAATATAGAATAAACTATAAGATTTTACTACTATACTCTCTATTCTTCTTAATATTAAGAATTTACTAAAGGTAGATTAAGAATATAGAGATTAATAGAGTAGATATAAGAATAGAGAAGACCCTATAGATCTTAATATATTAGCTAATAGTAATAAATAATCTATAAAGGGCTCTATTTACTAGAAGGCCTAATATAGATAATATAAAGCCTATTTCTACTATAGAAGTTCTAGATATAATAGCTAAGACTATAAAAAGAAAAACTTAGCTAAAAATAAATCTAAATTAATAAAAAATTTAAACAATTAGTAAGCCCTAAAGCCCTTACTAATCGCCTTAAGAAGGCTTTAATTATTAATAATCTATTAGAAGTTAATAATTCTCTTAACCCTAATATTCCTCTAAATAATAAAGAAGTAACTAATTTAAATACTAATAAATTATTAGAAGGCTTAATAGAAGGGATTAATAATAAAAAATACTTTAATACTTTAGAGTTAGAGATAATATTTTTCTCTATCTAAATAAATACTATTAATTTCTAATATAATATATTTGCTTTACTTAACTTAGAGATATCTACTATATATATTAGCTATAAAACTATTATATAAATAGAAAATATTATTTAAAAATCTTACTAATAATCTATTTACCTACTAGATAGCTAAAGAATAATTTTAACTTATATAGTTATAGTATTACTATAAATAGATAAATAGATAAACTAATTAACTATAAGGGAGTTATCTAAATTAGAGTATAATATTATTCTAAAATAAATATAGCTATATAAAATAAATCTAATAATTAACTAGTAATATACTTAAATAAAGCTTTTTTTAAATAAAGAATAGATAATAGTTTAGATTTACAATTTAAAAAGATAAATTAAATCTACCCTTAACTTTCTTAATACTATAACTTAAGGATAATATAATTATTTAAATAGTTAACTAACTAAGTAAGTTCTATATTTTGTCTAATTAAAGATTAAAAAAAATATTCTAACTATTACTATTCTCTATATAGATAATAAAAAACTCTAAAAAATTCTTAATAAGTATTATAATATATTTTATATAGAGCTTTTTATTATACTACTACTTAAAGAGTATAAATAATACTATATTAATACTAGTAACGCTAAACTAGTTAATATTAATACTTATCCTCTCTTTTAAAAATATTTTAAAGAATAGAAGAGACAAATTAAGGATTTACTTAATAAGGAATTAGTTCAACTATTAAATAGCCTTTAGAGATTCTCTATTCTTTTTATAAAAAAACTAGAAGATAAATAGCAAATATATATTAATTATTAATTACTTAATAAGGTTACTATTAAGAATAAATATCTACTTCTCTAAATCTAATAGCTATTAGATACTATTAGTTAAACTACTATTTTATTTAAAATAGACCTTCTATTAGAATACTAGCAAATATAGATTACTAAAGATTTAATCTATAAATTAGTATTTAATATCTAGTAGAGTAAGTATAAATAGATAACTATACTATTTAGGCTTATAAATACCTCTATAATATTCTAGACTATAATAAATAAAGTTCTAAGAGACTATACTAACTAGTTCTATTTAATATATCTAAACGATATCCTTATTTTTTCTAAAAATAAGAATAAATATCGATAATATATAAAAATAATTCTAAATAAGCTAAGGAAATATAAACTATATATAAAACTATCTAAATACTAGTTTATATTACTATTCTTAGATTTCTATAGTTATATAGTAGATAAAGATTAAATAAGACCCCTATTAGCTAAAGTTAAAGCTATTTATAACTAGCCTTAACCTTAAACTACTTATAAAATTTAATAGTTTCTTAATCTAGTATTATTCTACTAAAGATATATTAAAGGATTTATAAATATTATAGTATCTATATTAGATTTATTAAAAGAATTAGATAAGAAGATATAAAAGAAAAAGAATTAACTAATTATATAGAATATAAAGTATAAATTAGTATTTAATAAGCTAAAAGAGGCGATAATATTCTTCTCTATTTTAATCTAATCTAATAGAATAAAACTATATATTTTAGAAACTAATATATTAGAATAGACTATTAGAGTAGTTCTAATATAAGATAATAAATAAGGTAAGTACTATCTAATAGTCTATAAAGGTCGAAAAATATAGAGAATAGAACTTAACTACCCTATATATAAAAAAGAACTCCTTACTATTAAATTTAGACTAGAAAAATTTAACTATTATATTAATAATAGCTATATAATAGAAATTATTACTAACTATAAGAGTTTATAGTATTTATAAATAACTAAATATCTTTTAAAAAGATTAGCCTACTAGATTATAGAGTTTTAAAATTATAATTTTAAAATTAAATATTACTTTAGAATATAAATAATAGTACTAAATACGATTAGCTAGTATTTAAATCTAATAAAGAATATATCGATAAATATATCTATAACCCTTTTAATATTAAGAGCTCTTAATAAAAATACTAAAATAAGTAATAAAATAAAACTAATAAAGTTAATTATAATATTTCTAAGTAAGAGAAGACTATCTATAGATAAGAATTTAGTAAAATAAATTTATAAGGAGGCTATTTACTTTATATTAAAGAAAATAGATAATAAAGAAACTCTATACTAAGTAGAGAATAATATAGAAATACTATATCTTAACTTACTATTTTATATAGATTTTATAAGATAAATATATAAAGAATTTAGATACTTAGATAGCTCTAGTCTACTTAGAGTTATAAAACCCTAGACTTAGTAGCTAAAAGTAATCTAGAATATCTAAAAAGCGCTTAAAGAATATCTAAACTATTAAATATTCTAGAGCTTAAAAAAAGGACTTAAGTATAAATTAGCCTAATACTAGATTAACTTAAGTATTTATCCCTTTAATAAATAGGGAATTAACTTAATAGAGCCCCTATTAGCGATACCTAATAGTAATAGATAGATAATTATAGCTATTAATTATATAATAGAATAGCTACTAATAAAGGCTATAAGCAAAGTAATAGAAGAAGTCCTCGCCTAATTTCTATATAAGGAGATTTTTATTAACTATAGTACTTTAAAGGAATTTCTAATAGATAATAGGAAAAATCTACTATTAGTAGTAGTAACCTATTATATTAAGATTCTATAAGTCTAATATAAAACGACTATACTATACTACTCTAGAATAAATAGAAAAGTTAAAAATTTAAATAGTCTACTAGGTTAAATATTAATAAAATACCTTATAGAGAAATCTATAAAGCTATAAAACGAGTATCTATCCTAAGTCTTATTTGCCGCTTAAATTTATATATATATAATAACTAAGAAAAGTCTATTCTACCTTCTATATAATATAAATCTAAGAATACTAAATAATAAAATCGAAAAGAAGGAAATTACCTAAGTAGAAAATCTAGAAAATAATATTAAGAATTAACTTCTAAGGGTTAACTATATTAGGGTACTAGTAAATAAGCTACTACTAAATTAAGTAATAAAAATAAAGAAAATTTAGAATAAACTTATTAAGGTATACTATTTAAAGGTAGATATATAGATCCTTATATAGAATAAAGGGCCTAAGAAATTCTAATTAAAATAGTTTAGACTATATAAGGTTATTAAATAATACCCCTTTAATATATATACCCTTAAAGAATCTAGTAGAAGAGTTCTAAAAAACTTAATTAATAGTTTCTAATTTATTAAAATAAATATTAATAAATCTAAGAAATTATAGTCTTTATTAGTATATAGCTATATATTAAAGAAATAAGGACTTATAATAGAATAGCTACTAGAGGTTAGGAAAATTATAGAAGTCTATAAACTAGTATCTATTTTATATTCTAAAATATCGATAATTATATAGAAAGAATAGAAGAAGAGGGAGGTAGAAAATTTATATAAAGATATAATACTACTAAAAGAAGGTATTATATAGTGAATTATTTAGAAATATTTAATATAGGAAAAAGGGAAGATAAAAAGATAGAATATAGCTAAATAGTTAAAAAAGCTAGTAAAACTAAGTAGAAAAAGGGCTAAGTTAATAAGCTCTATTAAATTAGCTACTAGTAGTAAGGTAGAACTTACTATAGATAAATCGAGTAGTAAGATAAAAATACTAAAGGATAAAGGTATCGTATTAAAAGAGGTTACCTTTAATAGACTATTTATAGTAATAGTCTAATCTAATAGAAGAGTATTTAGTAGAAGTATAGAAAATTAATATAATAATAGTAGAGAATAGACTATAAAAAATAAAATATCTATAGAAAATTAATCTTATATATATATATATCTATAGAGTTAAGAGAAATAGAGATATATATATAGATAGTAAGTATAATATCCTTAAAATAGTAAAGAAAAATACTTTTTTTTCTATTTCTATAATTATTAAAAAAGAATCTATCTAATTATATCTAAAGGCTAACTTAAAGATAGATATAAATTCTAGAACTACTATACTAATAGAGAAGAATATAATATTTAAAGGTAAAAATACTATAGAAATATAGAATATAGAGGAGATATATCTATATTATAGAGTATAATAATATATTAGTCTATATATAAAGCTCTACCTTAGCTCTAGCAATATTATAAAAATCCTTAAAGTTAAATCTAGAGTAGAAGTATATACTTAAGTAAATACTTTTTTTAATATAAAAAAGGAATATAAAGGGAATTATAGATAATATAGAGGAGTTATAATAATACTTCTAGAACTAATATAGTAGAGGAGTTTAATTAGATATATAGATAAAAGAGGTATTAGAGTTAGAGATATTAATAGAAGAATTATCTATATACTAAGAATAATTAGTAATCTATATAATAGTATTAATAAAAAAAAAAAAAAATTTAAAAAAAAAAAAACTTATAGAGGAAGTATTAGTTTAGATATTTAAACTAAATATAAAAGATATAAATACTATAACTATTAATAGTTAGAATATTATAATCTATAGTAGAGATATAGAATTTAAAAGACCTAAGCCCCTTAATATAGAAAGTATAGAGAGAATCTACTAACTAGCTATAAGTATAAATAAATATAGTTATAACTATATTATAAGGGCCGACGAAGCGAGGCTAATATATACTATACTATAAATACTAGTCTAGAGAATATATAGTAAAAAGGGAGTTTAGCTTAATAGAGCCTTATAAAATAAAAATAACAAAAAAAGACCTAATATAATTAAAAAAGTCTCTATTAGAAGATAGTAGAGAAAGCTACTTTTAGAATTAAATATTACTAATAATACTTAAATCTATATAAATCTATATATTAGTAGATATTTATACTATAGAGAAGAAGTAAAAAGATAACTTATAACTTTATATAGAAAGGGGCTAAGTATCTATACTATTATAGATAGAACTACTAAATATAGTTACTAAAGGGGTTTAAGTAGAGATAGAGGCAAATATAGAAGTAGAGTAAGAGATAGAAGTTAGAGTTATTTTATAATTCTTAAAGTTAAAGTCTTTATTATTATTATTATTATTATTACTATTAACTATAATAATCTTCTTTAAAGGGCTACCCCTAGAAGTAATAGACTTAAGACTTTTAATAAGTATATTAGCTTTATACTTACTAAGTAGAACTTCGCTATATAGAGTAGTATAGATAGAAGTAATAGAGCTAAAGGGTATATAAAGAGATATAGGCTAGTATAAAAAATATCTATTAGTAGATTAAATCTTCTATATAACTTAAGGAGAAAGTACTTACTAGGGACTTCTTTTTTATAGAGGAGGGGGAGATAGTAATACTATATTAAATATTCTAAAATAGCTACTAAAATATATAATTCTATTTACTACTATAGAAGATTAATAGTAATATAGAGAAAGAATAAATAGATTTTAGTATAATTATAGTACTAGAAACTTAATAAATAGATAGAAGAGAGAGTAGAAATAATAGAGATAGTATAGTAGAAGAATAAGCTAGAGTAAAGAGAGAAAAATAGAGAAAGAGAAAAATAGAATAGTATAAAGTAAAGAAGTTATTATTATTATAGTCGTTATATAGAGTAACTAAGTTCTTCTAATAATAATATAGAGTAATAATATTATAATATATTATATTATATATTATATATATATATTATATATAGTCTACTCTAGAGACAATAGTTAATAAATCAAATAATATTTTCTATATAACTATATATTTCTATATATTTATACTTAGTAGTAAGAGCTCGCTTATTATATTTAGTAGTATATTTTTATTTTAATCTATAGCCGGTTTTCTACTACTAAAGAATCTATAACGCTATATTTTAGCTTAATATATTAGCTTATAATAAACTATCTAAATACTACTAGTATTTAGACTATTCTATCTATAGAATACTACTAGTATACTATAGATATATACCCTCTATATATATTATATAGAGCTATAGAAAGCTATATATAGCGACTTTCTATCGACTATTTTATCTACTATCTCGCTATTAGTAGAATAGTACTTTATCTTATTTATATTCTAATATTAGAAGAATAAGTATTATTACTTTAGAAAAGAAGCTTAACTCTACTCTTTAGTAGTTATTAGAATTACCCCTTTTAGAACTTCTACTAGATTATAGTATTTCCCCCCAAAATCCCAATCTTTTTCTTTTTTTTTTAACTTTATATATCTTTTACCTCTTATCCGCCCCTCTACTATTCTCTAATTCTTATAATATATTCGCTTATTATTATATATCTCCCTTTTATTTAATCTAGCCTAAAAAAGCTTAGTTTATTACTAGATTATTCTTTTAGTTATATAGTAGTAGTATTAACTATATTGCCCTCTATAGCCTCTAGAAGAGATAGAAGGAGTAACTCTATATTCTTATTAAAGAATATATTAGAATTCTCTAATAGTATTAAGACGTATAAATAGTTTGCTATTTACCTTATCTATATATAGACTATATATAATAATAAGGTATAGACTAATATTATTAATACTATTACTCTAGAGAATTATATTTATATTTTTACTATTTATTCTATATTTTCTAAGATATACTTTTAAGTAGAATTAGCTAATTTCTAGAATATTCTATAGAATAATAACTATTATACCGTACTAGTAGCTACTTAGCTAGACTATATAGTATATTTCTATTCTAGACTAACTAACTATATATCTTTAGTTGCCCTTATTACCCCCTCTCTAGTAGAACTATAACCCTTTATACTAGTAGATCTAGAGGCCTTTAATCTACTTTAGAAGAGGACTATCTACCTATCTATCTACTTTAGAGCTTTTTAGAAAAAATTTGCTACTCTAGAAGAGAAAGCTACTTTAATAAACCGCCTATAGTAAACTATATTAAATCTTTATATCTACCTTAATAAAGAGTATTATCTTTATAAAGTAGATAAGTAGATTTATACTAATATAGTAATTAAAAAAGAATAGTAATTAGCTAAATAAGAGAGAGCTATTTAGAATAAGGAAAGGTAACTCCGTAAAGAGATTAGAGAGGCTAAAGAGAATCTAAAGTAGTATAATCTATTACTAGTAAGAAAGAAGAAATCTATATATAAGTATAAGGTACTACTATAATCTAGTATTAAATCTATATAAGATAAAGATAATCTCCTTCTACCTCTACTACTACTAGTTAAGCTAGTTACTTAGTCTACTATTCCCTATACTAAGTAGCTACTAGTCTTACTAAGTAAGAAACTAAATACTACTATAGTATATATAGAATTTAGAAATACTAAGCCTATAGTAATAGTAGAATAATTTGCTACTCTAATAGAAAAAGTAGATTCTCTAATTAAAAAAATAGATAATTTATCTAATTCGCAATAGTTATATAGCTCTACTAGCTATTTAAACTAAAGAATCTAAGCCTCTTCTACTAGTAAATATATAGCTTTAGTAGACTTCCTATATATAGTACTAGTATCTATAGATTCTAGATAGTTATAGAATATCTAAAACGTTCCGCCTTAATTATCTTCTATTAAGGAACTCTAGTGAGCTAATCTAATAGCTAGTTAAGATTTAGTAAGGGACCCTTTATCTTAGTAGTATTATCTATAAGTAAGATATTATTTTAAAAATACTCTATAAGATAAGTTTCTATTCTTCTAGTTTAGTAGATCTAGTAATAATAATAATAATAAGTATCCCTTATACCCTTAGAATATTATATTATTTAATTCTAATATAGATAAAGTTATAATCTTTATTAATAGACTATAATTTATAGAAAGAATAGATAGTATAAATATTATACTCCGAGTATTTTCTATATACTTAAAGAGATATATATTTAAATAGTATATAAGCCTATTAGATAAAATATAGCTAGCTATAATAGAATTCCTTCTATTATATATTAAAGAACTAAATAATAAATTTAAGATAGATTAGACAACTATATAGAACTATATATTAGAACTTAAATTTAAATTTAAAAATTTAGCCTTATTATTACTAGCTTTATATATAACTAAGAAACTTATACTAGTGAGTACTATCTATATTAAAGATAAAATAATACTTAAGTAACTTATCTAGAATAGATTTAATACCTTCTTAGTATAAATTACTCTAGTTAATAATTAGGAATATATTAATACCTTTTAGTAGAGGATTTGGGATAGTAAAGCTACTAGTTATTATATATAGGTAGTCTAGTATACTATATTAAAGGGTACTAGATCTACTATAGCTCTATAAGTATCTATACTATATACTCTAAAAGATAAATAGAATAATAAAGCTAAGCTAGTTTAAAGTTCTAGTTTATTAGTAGCTAGACTACCTATTAACTATTTAAAATCTCTAAAGGGTCTATATTATTTATACGCTAGACTATATTAGAATTATAACTATCTACTAAAGAAGTAGATTATTAATATAGTAGATATAGATAAGTAAGTAGTTATAAATACTATACTTAATAATATATAATAAGAGGAAGTAGAAGGTAAGTCCGACTAATTATTAGATATAGTCTCTAATTTAGAAAACTAACTCTCTACTTTAATAAAGGGGAGCTATAAATAGAACTATAGAGTACTAAATCCTCTATAGATAATAAATAGATTTATACTTATTTTATAGCTTCTATAGAGACGTCCTTAAAGCTAGAATTTTATTTTAATACTAGATCTAGAATCTCTTTAGTATCTAAATTATATCTCTTACTTTTCTTTTCTAATACTATCTAGAGATTAGCAAAATATATACTATTATTATTTTTTAATAGTTTATCTTTATTAATAGTAATAATTACTACTTTTAATATTCTATTATATATATTAAATAACTATATCTTTATATTATTTATTATATATTATATTATTCTAACTCTACTTTATAATATATTAGTTATAAATAATATTTTATATTCTATTAAGTATCTAATTAATTATAATAATTTTATTATTATACTATCTAATTATATTATTCTAGTATTGATTTTTAAATTATTATTACCGCGCTATTTATTATTAGTATTCTTTCTAATAGTTCTATATTACTATAAAATTTATATTATAGCTCTACAATCTATTACTATAGAAACTAGATAGAGTATTTTGCTTCTAATTTCTTTTAATAAGTAACTATTTAATTATATATTATAGTATCTTTAGCTATTATCTATTATATTAACTAATAGTTTTATTTTTACTTTTTTACCCTTAGTAATTATAAATATAAATATATTAGCTTTATCTTTTACTAATATAGAATAGTACTCTATTTATATTATTAAAGGTTATTTACTAGATATACTATTAGTATTATTAATATTACTAATCTCTTTATTAGATATTTTTATTAATCTAGTTAGTAATAATATAGTCTAGATAGAAAATATTATATAAATAGAAGATAATCTATTCTCTATTCTAAAATCTAATATTTCTATTAGCTTAACTAATATAGACGTCTTTAATAACTTTAGTATTAAATATAATTAGTAAGTATACTAAATTCTAAAGAATAATATATCTCTCTTTAGCCTAAAGCTAGAACGTTTTAATAATAGAATATATATACTAATTTTATTAAAGAATAATACTAATCTAAATAGATTTAAACAATCTATATATTAGATATTAGAGAAAAATAGAAAGGCTATAGATAGTATTCTTAATCCTCTAATAGAAATAGACTAAATAGAAAAGGTATTTATTAGAGAGAGATACTCTATTATATTGTCTACCTTTATAGTATAGAGGAATAACAAATTTTATATCGTAGTTAACTTAAGATAAATTAATATAAAGGTACTATCTAATATATATCTATTACTATATTAAGATAATATCCTTAAAATACTTAAAGGAGCTACTATTTTCTCTAGTATAGATATTATAAAGGGGTTTTTTTAATAATCTATTAAAAAGAATAACTAGTAGAAAATTACCTTTTCTATACTTTATTAGAGACTTAAATATTTTATAGTATTAGTAATAGATTTTATAATCTCTTCGCTCTTTTTTTAATTTTAAATAGAGAAGCTATTATTTAAATACTTATAGAAGTTTATACTTATATATATTAATAATATAATAATATTCTTCTATTTATTAGACTTTTATTTAGAATATTTTAAATTAATTTTATTAATATTATAACTTACTAATATTATATTATCTTTACTAAAATACTACTTTATATATAAATCTATAAATCTATTAGATTATTATATTAGTTAGTTAAATATAGCTATTTAAAAGTAGAAGATTATAGTAATTAAAATACTACTATTCTCTAATATACTAGTAGAATTTAAGTTGGGCTTAAGTCTTTTTAGATATTATTATAGCTTTATACCCTTTTTCTCGGCTTTAATAGTACCTTTTATTAATATTAAAATAATACTAGCTAAGGGTTACCCTTTAAAAGGAGCTAAATATTAAATATTTATATAAGTAGCTTATATTCTAGAAGGGGATAGAGAGGTAAAAGATATTATTACTAAAGCCTAGAATACTTAAGATCTTCTAAAGCTTAGGTTATTCTCTACTCTACTACTTTAATTTCTAGATTTCTCTAAGCCTTTTATTCTCTATATAGATAGGAGTAAATAATAGGGCTATAGGGTAGTAGTATACCAACTCTATAGTAAAAATAATAAGGAGTATTTAGTTATATTTACTTTTAAAAACTTATTAGAAATAGAAAAGTAATATAGTTCTATAGAGCTCGAATATAGTACTTTAATTTAAGTACTAAAATAATTTCTATAGTATTTTAATAGTTAGCTATTTATAGTTATAATAGACTATATCGCGCTTATTAACGCTTTATAAACTAAATTACTAGCCTCTAGAAGATAGTCTATTTAATTAGATAATTAGACTATAATTCTAATATTCTATCTACCTAGAATAATAATAAAATACTATAAGGGCTTGAATTACTCTAACGTCGATACTTTTTTCTATATTTTAACTATAGGCTAATCTAATATAGTACTAGAGTCTAAGATTAAGTAGCTACTATATACTCTAGTTTTAACTAAAGATTAGCTAACTATAGTTTCTATTAACCTTATATTAATATTATATTTTAGTAGTAACTTTATTAAGGAATTAGATAAGTATATTATTAATAATCTAGTATTATTTAAAATTAAGAATCGATTAAAGATAAAAAAGTACTTCTATAGCTTCTATATAAATAATAGATATCTTGCTTATACTAGAAATATAGACTTAACTATTTATCTTTATATACTATAGATATTACTTAATAATATTTTCTACTTAGTATATAACGATTTAGGATATTTAGGCTTAAAGTAGGCCCTATTACTACTTTAATTAAACTTCTTTATTAATAGAGTAAGAGAGCGGCTAGATAGCTATATTATAAGATACGTCCCCTACTCCCTATATAAGTCTAGAAATTCTAAACTACTAGATTATTTATATTCTATTCTAATACTAGAGAATATTTTTAATATACTATCTCTAGACTTTATAGTTAATCTACTATTAAGTAATAGATATAATATAATTCTAACCGTTATAGAGAAGCTCTCTAAAGCTATTAAGCTAATTCTAGGCTATACTAGCTAGAATACTACCTAGTAGATCTTAATATTCTACTTAAATATAATTTATAACTAGAGTCTTCTATTAACTATTATCTCTAATAAAGATTCTAAATTTATAGAAAAATTCTAAAAGCAACTATTAGTAGATCTATATATTAACTAGTAGGCTAATATAGTATATAATATACTAGCTAATAGATAGAGTAAAAGAATAAATCTTTTAGTAGAAATACTACTCCGTTATCTCCTAGTAGAGTTATATAAGTCTTTCTAGGCTAGTAGAATTTATAAAGTAGAGAAGTTTATTAATATAGTATTAGCTATAATAGAAATCTCTCCCTTCTAAGTACTATATAGTATTTCTTTTAGAATATTTTCTACTATAACTCTAGCCTCGAATCTACTTATTAATAAGTATAACTTTTATAAAGTAATAAAAGATATAATAGCCTTAATCTTTATAAGAATAGCCCTTACTTTAGATAAATTATTTAAAGACTATAAATTTAATAAAGGTAATTATATATTCCTTAAACTAGTATATATAGTAGAGAAGAGCTACTATATTCTAAATTTATCTAAACTCTTTATTATTAGAAAGGATCTATATAAGATCTTAAGGAAAATATTACCTCTAGTATATAAATTAGAGCTTTCTACTTACTAGTATATCTACTCTATTATTTCTATAGTATACCTTAAAGTATATAAAGCTAATCTAGGGGATTTTATTTATAGTAATATAAATAATATATCTTTAGTATAAATAGATAGTAAAAACTAATAGAAAATTAAAAAGCTAATAAGGATAGAGAACGATCTAATATTAGTAAAATAGAAGAATTATAGAGAGGCTATATAGAAGCTATAGGGAGTTATTAAGAAGGATATACCAAATATATAGAGTATATTTAAGAAGAGAAAGTATATTAGAGAGTAATATACCCTAATCTATATATTGCTATTTAGATATTCTTACTTTCTATACTAACTATATTTTATATACCCTCCTTTAGATAACGCTAAAACGGCTTACTTAAAAGGACTTCTCTTACTTACTTTTAACCCTTAACTTTATAATCTTGCTCTCTATATTTTTCCCCTATCTACTCCTTATATTCTAATCTATACTACCTTTTGCTACCTAATTTAAAATAGACCCTCTACTATTCTATACTACTTGTATTTTATTATTCTATATCTATATTCTATTATATACTTATATTTATTTTTATAATATATTACTATTAAAGGAGAATTATCTAGAAAAGAAGTATTATAAAATAGATAATAGAAATCTAAAAGAGAAAACTAAGTATAATACTAATAAAAATATACTAGATAAATTAAAAATTAAAGCTATAATAGATAATTTTATATCCTTTAACGCTATTAAGTTATTTAAATCTAGATTATTTATAACTCGATATTCTACTTCTCTTTACCTTCCTTAATTAGAATTCTTATTCTAAAAAATTATTAATATATTATATATTACTAATAATATATATATTTAAGTAACTCTTTTCGAAATTTAATCGAATATTTTTTAATTATATCTTAGAGAGTATATAAGGGCTAATATTAAATTGCTAGTTATTACCTCTATTAACGAGCAATTCTTATAAACTCTATTACCTCTATCTATTATATTTATAAGTAACGCGCTACTAGTACTATAACGTCTACAGCTTATTGTTAATCCGCCTTTAGAAGTATCTACCTCTATACTAGAGACGATAGTTAGTAAATCAGATAATACTTTTTATATAACTATATATTTCCGTATATTCACGCTTAGTAGCGAGGGCTCGCTCGCTACAAATATTAATAAGATTTTCTATAATAATAATAAGGATACGAGCTATTATTATAACTATAAAGATTATCTAGTACTATAATAATCTATATATAATTATATAGACGATTTATATATAAATCGCCTAATAGAGGAGAATATAGTTTTGGGAGTAACTACTAAATAGTAATAATAGCTATTTATTATATAGATATAATTTAAGCTATAAATCTTATTAAGTAATTAGCTAAGTAATTTAGTCTATAATTCTTATTAAGATTTACTAAGTAATTAGCTAAGTAATTTAGTCTATAATTTATACTAAGATTTATATCAAGATTTACTAAATAATTAGCTAAGTAATTTAGTCTATAATTTATACTAAGATTT
>JWPT01000049.1:0-59324 GCA_000812245.1 Onygena corvina | reverse complement strand
ATACAAGCCCCTAAGCCCTCGCTGAGATAATAAATGCTAGGGGGCAAGTTAGGGCTAAGAGAAATAGGCACTAAGGGACCTAATTAAAGAAAAAGATTTTTAGATTGGTCCTTGACTTACTAGTCGCTCCCTAGTTAAAGAGGTGGCTTGTAATAGTACTGTATGCCCAAAAGCTGGTATTTTTATCCCTTAAAGACTTTTGGTGGTGACCTCCGTACAGGAGATGAAGTGTCGAGATGGACAAGGGCGTCAAAAAGACCCGCCGAAGGGACCCGTGGCGCAATGGTAGCGCAGCAGATTCCAGATCTGAAGGTTGTGCGTTCAATTCGCACCGGGTTCATCTCGCAGGCGTTTTATTTATTTTTTTTCCCCTCCGCTTTTCTGGCGGTCCCTGAACCCTTTTACCCAATATCCAGCGTTCTTTTGTTTTTTTGCCTTGAGCTGTTTCCCCTCCTCCTTTTTCCCCGCCGGCTGAATATTTCACGTGACTATATATATATGCTTACATAACAGGAAGAGGGCCGGCTATATCCGGCATCGGGCGGGTAGTTTACTTCGGCTCTTTTGAATGCGGGATGACGTCGCGGCTTGTTGACATCGACATTGCTAGATGGTCTTGGGCACACGGAGGAGGTCGATAGTATCAACAAACCGGGAAACCGAACAATTCAGATAGCAAAGATGGCGTCCTCTAACCTCAGAATCCAGCTATACACCTACTTCCGGTCTTCGTGCGCCGGCCGTCTTCGCATCGCGCTGAATCTCAAATCCATTCCCTACGAACCAATCTTCGTCAACCTGCTGAAAGGCGAGCAATTATCTGACCAGCATAAGGAGATCAATCCCAATGGAACAGTCCCCGTTCTAGTCTCAACGAGCCAGCATAATGGCAAAAGCACAACTTTCACAGTCACCCAGTCCCTCGCGGCGCTAGAGTATCTGGAAGAAGCCCTTCCAAACGCCCGCTCACTGATGCCTGCGATGTCTGATCCCGCGGCGCGGGCGCAGGTGCGAGAACTTGCCCTCTTGATAACCGCAGATATTCAGCCGGTCACGAATTTGCGCATTCAGAAGAAAGTGAAGGCGCTCGATGCGGATGCGACGAAGTGGGCGCTGGAGCTCTCGAATGCCGGATTTACAGCTTTTGAGAAGACCGTGTCGCGCTCCGTGGGGAAGTTCTGTGTTGGAAACGAGATTACGTTGGCGGACGTGTGTTTGGTTCCTGCTGTGTGGTCGGCGGAGCGAGTGGGCTTGAAGTTGGAGGACTACCCCACTACAAAGGGGATCTACGACCGGATGGTGGGGGAGACAGCCGTCAAGGAGGCAGTTTGGCAGAACCAGCCTGACACGCCAGAGGAACTGAGATTGAAATAGTCTCAATGATTATGGGAGAGTACCGTAGTCTTAAACTACTTTCTGTGGTATCTAAAACACATGACAGAGGCGCTATTTGATATGAAATATTTTTTTTTCTCCCATCTACTGGAAGACGGGAGCAGGGAGGATAGCTGCAACGCAATCTCCAAAGCCAACGTAGCTTCCTTCCTGGCCACACATGCCTTTGAGCGTAACCTCGTCCCCGTCCTCGAGGAAGACACGTTCGGTGCCATCAGCCAACTTGAATGGCTGCTTGCCGCCCTGAGTATTCTCCAGCAGACTTCCGAGGGTGCCAATCTCCTTTCCGGAGATGGTTCCACTGCCCAGGAGATCACCAGTGTTCATGTTACAGCCAGTCACAGAGTGGTGGGTAAGCATCTGGGGAAAGGAGAAGAGCAGATTCTTCGCGTTAGTCTTAGCGACGGTGGTGGTGGTGGTGCTGTTGGCAGGCTTGAGGTCAAACTGGAGCTGGATATCGTAAACGTTTTCGCTCTTGTTCTCGCGGAGGTAGGGAAGCAATTCCCCTCCTTCCTCGGCAGCGATGCCAGCGGTCCGGAATGGCTCGAGGGCATCCATGAGCACGACCCAGGGGGTGATGGTGGTAGCGAAGTTCTTGGAGTTGAAGGGGCCGAGAGGAACGTATTCCCAAGCCTGGATATCACGAGCAGACCAGTCGTTCATCAGGACGACGCCGAAGAGGTGATCCTCTGCCTGGTCGATGGGGATAGGCTCGCCCATCTTGTTGCTCTTACCGACGAAGACGGCCAATTCGAGCTCAACATCGAGTTTCTTGCATGCAGAAAAGACAGGAACCTTGGGCGTGGCGGCGGGGTTCACCAGGATCTGGCCGTTCGGCCGACGCACCGGCTGGCCGGAGACGATGACGGAAGAAGCACGGCCGTGATACCCGACTGGCAAGTGCTTGTAGTTTGGCTGGAGGGCGTTGTCCGGCCCACGGAAAAGAACGCCAACGTTGAAGGCATGGTTCAGGCCGGCGTAGAAGTCAGTGTAGTCACCGATCTTCATGGGCAGATGGTTGGTGACGTCCTTGAGTGGGACGAGAGCTTTCTGCTTGAGCTGCTCGTTTGTCTTGAGGATCTCTGGGAAGGAAGTAGATTCACGGAAGACATCCTGTAGGTATTCTCGGACCTGACGGTGGACTGGTCTGCCAAGTGCCGCAAACTCGTTCAGCGTAGGCTTGGTGAAGACGTCAATGTGCGAGGTGAAGGAGGACAGCTTGGAGAAACCGCCGGCGGAGGAGAATGCAAAAAGGTCCAGGGCATATTCTCCGATGGCCACGGCGGGACGGGGATCAGCCGACGCAGCGGTTGAGATGACGCCAAAGGGGATATTGGCCAGGGAGAAGGGCGAGGCCGCGGGGATCTGGAGCCACGAAGCGGTCGACATCTTTCTGAGCGGGGTGGAAACAGTCGAGAAGCTGGTCAATTGCGAGGAGCGGATGTAGGAGCGGGCGGGACAGAGCAGCAGGAGCAGCGCCAGTCGCATAATATCATCCCCAGAAGGAGAGGAGAGGAGACGGACAGAAGGAGGTCGAAGCCTTCGCCGGCCCGGCTCTTTCTCTTGCGCCGGCGGGAGGCTGCTTAATCAGCTTCGGCCTTTTGCGTTTTGCCGGCGGGGGAAGGGTGGCCCGTGCACCGTGCTCCGCCAAGACATCTGGGTGGGGCGGCGGGCGGAAAGTTCCCGCGCCCGGCTAATTCCGATATTGCCGCGCTGTGTTTCCGTGTTGCGAAGGGGGTGACGCTCGCTTTTTTTAGACCGACAGCAGAGTGGCCAGATCAAGGGCAAGGGCAGATATAGATACACACGAAGCACTCGACCTTCCCTCTGTTTCTTCCTCTTCGTCTCTACCGCCGGCAGTTCCCCAGCAGAAAGCCCAAGAGCAGTCACCATGCCTGTCACCACTTTTTCCACCCCGGATAGCTATACTTACAACACGGGCTTCGGCTCTTACCACGAGTAAGCTCACACCTGAGAGGGAGAAAATGGAGACAGCGAAACGAAGATATGGAAGAGAATTGCAGAAGAGGACAATGGAAAAATAGGGATAAAAAGACAGACGCTGACGGTATCGCCACAGGACTGAGGCCGTTGAAGGGGCTCTGCCCGTCGGTCAAAACTCGCCCCAGAAGCCTCCGTACGGGCTGTACGCTGAGCAGCTGTCGGGAACGGCTTTTACTGCTCCTCGTCACGAGAATCTCCGATCGTGGCTTTACAGAATCATCCCCGCTGCAAGCCACCGCCCGTTCGAGGAAGCCGAGCATACGAGCCTGAGCAGGGATACCACCACGCTGCGTCAGATCCCCAATCAGCTTCGATGGGACCCCTTCGACATCGACGAGACCGTTGACTGGGTTCAAGGCCTGCACCTGGTCGCCGGTGCCGGTGACCCCGCCACTAAGCATGGGTTAGGCATCCTGCTCTACGCTGCAGGCAAAGATATGGGCAAGGAGGCCTTCTACTCCGCCGACGGTGATTTTCTCATCGTGCCCCAGCACGGAGTCTTGGACATCCAGACCGAGCTGGGCAAGATACTTGTCCGCCCGAACGAAATATGCGTTATTCCCCGCGGAATTCGGTGAGTATCACTTCTTCCATCCTCCAATCGGCTGTCGCAGCATCCTTTTCGTGGCCGAGCTGATCCGTCCTCCAATAGCTATCGAGTAACCCTCCCAGAGGGTCCTGTGCGAGGATACATCTGCGAACTGTACCAGGGCCACTATCAGCTGCCGGAGCTTGGTCCTATCGGATCCAACTGTCTCGCGAACCCGCGCGATTTCCAGGCGCCCACGGCTTCCTTTGACGATGAAGAAGCCGCCGCCGAGTACACCATTCTCAGCAAATTCAACAACTCCCTTTTCCGCGCCACCCAGCCTCACACTCCCTTCGATGTCGTTGCCTGGCATGGTAACTATTACCCCTTCAAATATGACCTGGGCCGCTTCAACACCATTGGATCCATCTCGTACGACCACCCTGACCCCTCCATCTTCACCGTTCTCACCGGCCAGTCCGACCATCCCGGAACTGCCATTGCAGACTTCGTCATCTTCCCCCCGAGATGGTTGGTGCAGGAGGATACCTTCCGGCCGCCGTGGTACCACCGCAACACCATGTCGGAGTTCATGGGTTTGATCAGCGGAGACTATGATGCAAAGACCGCAGGGGGATTCAAGCCTGCAGGTGCCAGCTTACACAACGTCATGAGTGCCCATGGGCCCGATGCTGCAAGCCATGAAGGCGCCTCCAACGCCGAGCTTAACCCGAAGAAGGTCGGCGAGGGCAGCATGGCGTTCATGTTCGAAAGGTCAGCCTTGACTCGCGTCCCACTTTGATTTTGTTTAATAAATATGCATGCTAACATTTTATCAACAGTTGCATGATGGTCGGCGTCTCCGAATGGGGGCTGAAGACCTGCCAGAAGGTGCAGGAAGACTACAACGAGGAGAGCTGGACACCCTTGAAGAGGAACTTCAAGAACCCTAATAAGAAGTAAGGTAACAGGCCGGACCGGCACATTTGTTTCAGTATATCTCGGTGCTGCAGAAGCAACTCTCTCTGTATGATTCCTCTACGTACCCCCAGCTAGCGTTATTGTCAAGTATTGTTCGTGAATTCATTAAATGTTACATCTAAAAATTGACGCCAAGTATCCAAATCCCATGCGTGTACGTCTCATGTTTGGCTCTCATTCCACTTGGCAATTTCAGCCTGGATCGCATCTTTCACAATAGCTCCACACATCTTCGCATAGGGATTGGTGCCAACTGCCATCTGCTTCGCGGCCTCGTTACCACAGCGTCCACCAACCTGGAAATCGTAGCTCGCGAGTTCTTCCAACCTGTCGTCGGGAACGTCCTGAAGCTGTGGTGGAAGCAATCTCAGTCGATGGTGTCGCTTTTCAGTCTCGTCCTTTGACCGCGCAGCTTTGTAGAGTATATATGCACGGTGGGTATGGGCGTTGGCTAGGATGCGGGAATGAAAGGGAGAGATAGCGGTACTTGAAGATGACGGGGTAAGAATTGCAATGGTTTTGGCCAAGTTGTCGAACAACAGGGTTGATCGCGACGGGACTATCTGTGGTCCATCCGGTTGGGTCTGAGTGTCCGTCTCGATGAGCAAGCGAAGAGCTTGGGCGCGGTTTAGATAAGCTGGTGCATAGTTGGGATGCTGCTCGATGATCTCCGAAAGCTGAGCTATGGCCGTGTTGATTATTTCCGATGTCAGGTTCTCGTTGGCGGTCTGCAGGGGTCGGAGAGCGAGGAGTTCCCGGTCCTTCAGCGACTGCAGGTCTGCATCAGCGATATGTGGCAGCTGTGGGAGAGAGGAGTCGGTTGCTATGCTATTCGATGGGGAGGATTCGGCGTCGAAGAGAGCCTGGAGAACCGCGGAATCGTTGGATGTGAGCTTTGGTTTTGCTGCTGCCAGTGCTTCCGGAGATGGAGCCATTATGACGGTGTATGGTGTAGTCGGGAGCGATTCAAATCCTGCGTGCTGGAGGAGAATATCAACAGAGTGAACAGGTTGAGGGCGCGGACTGGGCTCTGTTATCGTCCGGCGATTCTGGCGGTCAAGGTTGCCTTAACACCCGAATCCAGCGCCTCCCGCCGAGCTTGCGGTCAAGGTCGACAGGAAGCTCTGTTAATAGCCGGGCCGGGAAAGGGCCTGGTTGGTCGAGGTCGCGCGAAGTTTGAAATAGCCGAGAACATCCGGGACAGACCAGAAATAGCCTGGCCAATACCACCGGCGAGAAAAAGCAAGTCGCAGTTTTGCTTGTTGTGACAGGAAATTGCCTGGCTGCCGGAGGCCGAATTCTGCGGCAGAAGGGACGAGCAGGCGACGAGGATTGCTGCTGACCATTAAACCGTGTGTGTATTGGTTTCTGCTCATGGGGCCAAAATTAAAAGTGATTCAAAAGACTCCTTGTCCGCACAGGCAAGTAAAGTCTTCCTTTCACTGTCCACTTGGATTTTTATTTCCCCTTGCTGGAAAGATATTAGAAAAGATCTCCTTCATACTTATCCCCGAACCTAACTATCCATCGCTATGGCTCCCGCCGCAGACGTTCCCCAAGCCGCTGCTACCCCAGCAGACATCTCCCAGTATAAGGGATACGACCACGTCCACTGGTACGTTGGCAATGCTAAGCAAGCTGCCACTTACTATGTCACTCGCCTGGGCTTCAAAAAGCTAGCCTACCGTGGCCTCGAAACCGGCCTGAGGACCATCGCCTCTCACGTCGTCTCCAACGGCGCTGTCACATTTGTCTTCACCTCACCGCTCCGATCGCTTGAGCAGGCTTCCCGTTACTCTGCTGAGGATAAGGCTTTGCTCGAGGAGATCCACGCCCATCTTGAGAAGCACGGTGACGGCGTTAAGGATGTTGCTTTCGAAGTCGACTCCGTCGATGCGGTTTTCAACGCTGCTGTGAAGAACGGCGCCAAGGTGATCTCCGAGGTCAAGGTCTCTGAGGATGAGCATGGTCAGGTCAAATATGCCACCATTCAGACCTACGGCGAAACCACACACACCCTTATCGAACGAAAGGCATATAAGGGGCTGTTCCTCCCGGGATTCCGTGATGACTCTGCCCTTGTCGACCCAATTTCCCAGTTCCTCCCTCCAGTCAAACTTGAGAGGATAGACCACTGTGTCGGAAACCAGGATTGGGATGAGATGGAGAAAGTTTGCGACTAGTAAGTGATTCGCGGGCCCTTTTCACGATCCATGAAAAACGAAGGCTAATCTTCCATCCTCTCATAGCTATGAAAAGGTGCTTGGGTTCCACCGCTTCTGGTCCGTAGACGACAAGGATATCTGCACGTATGTGCCTCTCTTCCCTAGTCTGCTCTCTATCCATCCTAACCTCGAATAGTGAATTCTCCGCCCTTAAGAGTATTGTGATGTCCTCCCCCAACGATATCGTCAAAATGCCCATCAACGAGCCCGCCAAGGGTAAGAAGCAGTCCCAGATCGAGGAGTACGTCGACTTCTATAACGGTGCAGGCGTTCAGCATATCGCCCTTCGAACTGAGAACATCATTGAGGCCATCACCCAGCTCAGGGCTCGTGGTTTGGAATTCATCAAGGTACCATCGACCTATTACGATGACATGCGCGTACGCTTGAAGAAGCAGGGAATGGTTCTTGAGGAGGATTTCGAGACTCTCAAAAAACTCGACATTTTGATCGACTTCGACGAGGGTGGCTATCTTCTCCAGCTCTTCTCCAAGGTGAGTACAACTGTGAAATGAAAGATAGATCTCACATCTGTTCGGTACTAACGGTCTGTTAGCATCTCATGGACCGCCCCACGGTGTTCATCGAAATCATCCAACGCCGCAACTTTTCCGGATTTGGCGCTGGCAACTTCCGCGCTCTTTTCGAGGCCATCGAACGCGAACAGGCGCTCCGTGGAAACTTGATATAAAAATAAGCCTCGTCACGAGGTTTTAATTCTGTTCCTGCTTTAGTTTCTCCTCTTAATTTAATGACCCTGATGCCAGATGCCCAGCCATGTATAAGTTCCAGTTGTTTCATGTCCATCTTTTCGCTTGTTGTATGCGGTAATAGGGCAAAGCCAGTGTAGCATTTATTCCGGTCTGCGCGAATGTAATCTTACCTACAAGTGCTCAGAGAGGCTGATATAAATATCTTCTTTCAAACCGGTCGTTTTCTTTCTCTTTCAAATTGGTCGCCTGGGCGTAAACCGCCCGGGAAGTCCGGGTCATCCAGAAGATTATATCGGCAATCGGTGCTGTAGACTACCGTACCATAATAATGAAAGATTCGGTGTTCCCCAAGGCAAGTCTCGCGTGGAGATTATTCGTAATAACCGATTGAAATGACGCGAACCTGGAGAACCAGGCCACATCGCAGACACTGTTCTTTGTCTCTCGTTTCTTTTATGTTGTTCAAGTTGTCCAGTCTTTGGTTCAGGGGCCTCGGCTGGAGATGTATTTGGCGCGCGGAGTAACATTAACCCGGAACATCGCGCTTCTTTATCCGCGCAAAAGTCCAATCAAGCGAGCTTCAATTCCAAGGGCAAATTTCCAGTGAATGAGAGCGGGCGATAGAGATCTGAGCTTCTCTAAGCTTGGGCGAGCAGCAGCAGCAGCAGCAATCGCGTTTTGGCCAGCGGCTTTGCATATCATCATGCCGCCCGTCATTCCTAGACAGTCGATTTTCAAGCAGTCGCTATCACTCTCCCGAGTTCCCCGAGAATTCTTTACATGCCGCCAATGCCTCCAGAAGCCGCGAACCCCGATTATTGCGCGACAATGGATAGGATTGAGTCAATCAAGGGGCGTTCATAACTACTCTCCGAGTCTTTTGTCTGCTTTTCGGAAGCAGCCCAACAAACAGATACTGCCGAAGTCCTTTTTCACAACAGCTGTGCCAGCATCGGAGGCCACCGTTGTCCCCAAGTCTGCATTTCCCGACGTTAGTTCCAAGGGAGTAGCATACTGGCTATTGGCGAGCGCAGTCAGCGTCTTCGGCATTGTCGTGTTTGGCGGGCTGACTCGCCTTACGGAATCAGGGTAGGCTACTCCTGAAGATGCAGCACCAGCATGCCATTGAATGTTAACAATTGTACAGGCTCAGTATAACGGAATGGAGACCCGTAACAGGCTCCGTACTTCCAATGAATGCTGATGAATGGGAATCAGAATTCGCGAAATACAGGGCATCCCCGGAATTCAAGCTTCTTAACCCGAACATGACCTTACCGGAATTCAAGTCGATATACTATATGGAATGGATTCACCGGTTATGGGGTCGTTTCATTGGGCTTTCCTTTGTCATACCAGCTATCTACCTCGTAGCAACAAAGCGCGTTTCAAAACCTATGAGTTTGCGTCTCGCTGGGATCGCAGGTCTCATCGGCTTTCAGGGCTTCCTGGGTTGGTGGATGGTCAAATCCGGTCTAAAAGACGATCTATTCGCACCCGGCAGCCATCCTCGTGTCAGCCAATACCGATTGACAGCCCACTTAGGTGCTGCCTTTGTTTGCTATGTTGCTATGCTATGGAATGGGCTCGCAATTCTCCGATCACACCGCCTTCTTGCGGACCCTGCCAAAGGACTAGAGATTCTTCAGGCAATGAAAAATCCTAAACTAGCCATTTTCCGTCGCTCCGTAGCCGGCCTTGCATTACTTGTCTTTACCACAGCCATGTCTGGCGGTCTCGTTGCTGGTCTCGACGCAGGTTTAATCTATAACGAAATTCCATGGATGGGTGACGGTCTCGCCCCACCAGCATCTGAACTATTTGACGAATTTTACTCGCGGAAGGAGGACCGATCCGACTTATGGTGGAGGAACATGCTCGAAAACCCATCATTTGTCCAGCTCGACCACCGAATCCTGGCTATGACTACATTTACTTCTGTGATGGCATTGTGGGCTTACAGCCGCATGCCTGCTATGAAGAAACTGCTTCCCCGTGTTGCGAAGAAAGGCGTCCATGGAGTTGTAGCATTTACAGCTGTCCAGGTGGCATTGGGAATCAGTACCCTTCTGTATCTTGTTCCTATCCATTTGGCATCTGCTCATCAAGCAGGTAGCTTATTCCTTTTGACGTGGGTCATGGTCTTGGGTAGCAGAATATGGCATCCTTCCCGCACAGCAAGGCTCCTCCAACTTGCTACCAAAGTAAAGCCTCTCTCTTCATCTCTACCTAATTCTTCTCCACTACACAAGAAACTCTAGCGCCTGATACCTAATCGTGTACCATATTCTCCTCTCTATCTTAAAATCATATAAAAATGTACTATCTGATGGTAAATATATTAGCTATCTCAACTTAAGACTACTATGCTAAATAATATATCTTCATATGGTGTTGAGGCCCATTTTATCAATTTGGTTATAGTTGAATCATCTCCGTCAGAGTTGACCTTTTCGCGTCAGAAGAAAAGGGAAAGCCCAGATGGAGTCTAAGGCGTCAGATTGCTATGATCGAAGAATACTGTTCACAGCAATGTATTCTCCGCCGATCAAGGGAAGAGAAAGAGAGGGATTTACACGCATCTTCGGCAGTAATATTTGTATTGGGTATCATTGTAGCAGGGTCATTTCAAGCATGTATCCAAGTGGCTGGATTCCGACGAAGATTTGCTTTCAGCTAACAAAAATTGAGTAGGAGAAGAAAAAAAAGTCATTGGTGGGTATCATGCCACGCTATAGCTCCCAGGCACGCGCATGCGGTTTGAAACTTCTATCTCTGGACTCAGCAACCTCCTCTACGTCTTCATCAACCTCCATCTTATCGGGGTTTGAAGCCCGTAACTCTCGCATCTCACGTTGATGAAGCATAGCGGCCTTGGAGTCTTTAAACATATGTATTCCGGGAACGATACCCCGAAATCCGACTGGGACATCCAATGGATAGAAAGCTTGACGGTTTTCTAATTGCCCATACCTCCTGCGTGCGGTAGGCCCCGGGTGGCGCGTTGGCTTCGGTCTATGAACTTCTCCTGGCTTACCAGTGGTGTTGGAGTTTTTTCTCCCTAAGCTGGGTATCAGCTGAGAAATCGGTACTGCAGCGGTCACAAAGGGGCTTATTGAGGCAACAGGGTAGATTAATGCCCGATCGGGGTTTTGAGTAATGTTTGGTGTTGATTTTATGTTGTGGTGAAATTGGCCTGGGACCATTTTTGAAGCCCATGACACTGAAGGCTGCTCTAGGGAGGCATTCTCAACAGGGGCTGACCATCGATTAGTCGTCAAGGATTGAACTGAGGTTGGTAATTGGGTCTGCGAGGGAGCTGCTGGGGAGATCTGAGTCGGGTCCGCAACCGGTGTAGAGTCGGACATTTTATCTGTTATTTGATATCGACCTGCTCCCTGTAGAGCTTCTTCTGCCGCAATAAGTAGCCAATTCATCCGCGTTTCAGAGTTCGGTGAAAGGCCTTGGAAAGGTCGCTTCTCATATGTCTTCCCATCAACCATAATGATATCTTCGCTCCCTGGGTCAATTTCGGTGGCATCATCATCTCCCATCTCCTCATCACCACCATAACCACACTCCTCCTCTAGCACACTAAGTGATGTTAGAGAAGAGCAACTTGATATGGCGTCTTCTACCCTATAAAAATTCGGGGGTGAGATAGGTGACCGTGAACGGCCTATACTAGTTTGTCTCAGTAAACTGCTACTAGCGATGGTAGCTGGAATCGGAGCTGGAGCTCTTCTTTTATCAGTTTGAGCTTTCGGGCACCGTTGAGGCCGCCGAGAGGCGGAGCTAGAGTTTACTTCGCTCGGAAGAGCCCGGCCAGAAGAATCAAATCCATCTGTGACTGATATCTCTGGTAGCTCAGTGTGGATTCCTTTCACCAATGCGTTAGCCTGATCGGAACGTATAGGAAGAGAAACTTCACTTTTCGGAGAAATCTTCGTCTTGTTCACTAAGGGAGACTTAAGGCCGCTGCCTGAATTTTTCCTTCTCTGCACCGTCTTTTTTTGGGGTTGATCGTCTTCCGAGCTTCGATAAACGGTGCCGTTAAATTTTCTCGTACTTCCGTGGGTGCCATTTCCACCTCTCGAGTCCCAGCAGGGAGTACAGATCTGCCAGCCGCAGTCGATACAGCGCTGCAGAGTGTCCTTATTATGTTTGTTGCAAACGTCGCATTTTGCGGTGTGGATTTTGATAGGCTTGAAAATATTGTGTGGTGTGCGTTCAGTTGAAGGTGTTGTTGCGTATGGCACAGGAGTAAGTTGCTGAGTCCGTTGCTGAAGATGCTTATCTTCAGGGGTTTTTGGAGACGAGAGAAGAGGGGGAAGAGGACGAAGTGCCTGCGAGGGACCAGAGTGGGTTTCTTGGGGAGATGGGCTCGATGATAACTCGATCACTTCAACCGGCTCGCTGCCAGTTGTATTTATCTGCGAGCGCTGCGTCCGAGCTGGGCTAGTCTTGATATCAGACACCCTCGCCGGGCTGGAGATGCTCTGTCGAAGGGCCGCAAACATGCTAACACTTGAGCCACACGCCCAGTGGGTTATGAATAGCGAGCAAGGAGAAAACGATCAGCCTAAAAACTGGCCCAGGTGGGCTGCAGGTGCTCTTGATAACAGTTAGCAAGGTAACTGACCAAAAGACAGGGGTAGTATGGGGATATAGGAGCTTTATGTCGAACGAGAGATAAATCGTGCAGTTGTTAGTAGAGATGTGGGTGGTTAAGTGAGGAAGAACCCTAAGACTTTGAAAAGAAAGAAATATATATCCTAGACAATATTGTCACTACGGTTTCTTCCGTCAAGCTAGGTGGGATATAGGACATTCACTAAGCGATTGTGAAGGAAGAGCCCTGAAAGGATTCAAAGGAACACATGAATAGGAGGCTCCAGAAAGAAGTCCTGATAAACCCTTATTGAGGTAATAGCCACCTATTATAGTGAAGTATCCATGGTCTTTACTTGGATCGTGATTTTATAGTCAATGGGTATAATAAAAGAGGGTTTTCATGGTATCAAGGTCGAGAACAAAATGAATAAAAAGTACCTTCACAAAGGGATTAGACAGAATCAAGCTCAATCAGGAAGACTTTAGGGAAAAGACTGGGGTAGCAATATGAAAAGGGGTTAAATATCAAGATTATTAAACCCTTGACTTTAAGCAAAAGACATAATCAAAGAAATTGTATCGAATTCAGGCGCAAGAAGAAAGCCTTCATGCGGTAAAGCCAGAAGATATTCTTTTAATTTTATTCGTCAAGTGCTTTCAGTATGCTAAAGCACTACTAACTAACCTAGGATCCAAGTCGTAATTCATTTATTTATGAGCTAAAAATTTATATTAGAATGGGCTGGAACAAGTGAAAGAACAAAAACAGCATAGAGAAGATCACTTACGGATGCCTTCTTCTGGCGCAGGCTGGATGCCAACCACCTCTGCAGCAAGAGGCTCTTTTTCCTTTCCAGCTGACTTGTCCTCCTTCATGAATGGGAATGCCAAAACCTCCTTAATACTGTAGTTGTTGGTCAAGAACATAACGAGTCGGTCAATACCCATACCCCATCCTCCTGTTGGGGGAAGACCGTACTCCAAACTGGTGCAAAAGTTCTCATCAACCATCTGTGCCTCGTCGTCGCCCTGTTCCTTCTGTCGGGCTTGTTCCTCAAATCGTAGTCTCTGATCAAAAGGATCGTTCAACTCGGTGTAGGCATTAACAATTTCCTTCTTGCAAACAAAAGCTTCGAATCGCTCGCAAAGTCCAGCATGGTCACGGTGGTATTTGGCCAATGGAGACATCATTTGCGGATGTCCAATAATGAAGGATGGATTGATACATTTTTCTTCGATGAACTCGCCAACCAACTTGTCAAGCATACGGGCATTGGTGAGTGGTGGAGTACATTCGACGTTGACCTTCTTCAGAACCTTTTTCAAAAACTCGTTGGTCTCTTGGGAATGGAGCTGGTCACCTGGAGGAAACTTCTCGCCTGTGGCTTCTTCAAGGGCCGGAATCATCTCAATCTTCTTCCAAGGAGCTTGCCAGTTGACCTTGTATTCTTCTCCGCTTTGGGTGTGGAATATAGTCTCATAGCCGCCGGTAACATGTTTGACAAGTCCGGAGACAAGGTCTTCAGTGACATTCATAAGATCGTACACATCGGCGTAGGCCCAGTAAAATTCACAGGTGGTAAATTCGGGGTTGTGAGTAAGATCGATGCCTTCGTTTCTGAACTGACGGCCCATTTCGTAGACTCGCTCAAGACCACCAACGATGAGCATCTTGAGATATAGTTCAGGAGCAATTCGCATGAACAAGTTCATATTGAGGTCGTTGTGGTGGGTAATGAAAGGTTTAGCCGTAGCACCGCCAGCAATGGCGTTCATCATGGGCGTCTCGACTTCAACGAAGTCACGCTCGTCGAAGTATCGTCGAATGTAGCTTACAATCTTGGAGCGAGTGATGAAAACGTTCCTGGAAGAGTCGTTCATGATCAAGTCAAGATATCTTTGTCTGAATCGCTGTTCTTGATCCTTCAATCCGTAATGCTCAGACGGGATCTGATGAAGACATGGCGAGAGAAGGATCACCTGGCGGGCGAAAATGGAGAGCTCTCCATCGTCACGATTCTTTGGGTTAGTACGGCCCGGGAATCCAATGATACCAACGATGTCTCCTCTTCTCAGGTGCTCATGCTGAGCTTCAAAGGACACATCGCCGGAGGCCTCTTGGGCCTGACAGGCGACCTGGACCTTCACACCCTCGGCACGGAGGTCATAGAAGATGAGTTTGGCGCCAGCCGAACGCTTCGTGTATATTCTTCCAGCGATACGCACTTCCTTCTCTGGCATGTGTTCTCCCTTCTTCAGCGAGTCGTAGTCCTTCAGGAACTTGCGAAGGTCGTCCGTAACAAGGAATTTATGAGGGTATGGGTTGGGCTCCTTGGTCTCACGGAGCTGGTTGACTTTGGCGCTGCGGATTTCGAAATATTGCTACAGAAATTGATATCGATTTAGTATCTTTAAACCTGTAGCCTAAGTCTCAGGCAGATGAAACTAACATTGGGAGTGAGCTGGGATTCATCTTCTTCCTTGCTCTTCTTCTTGCCCTCAGCAGGAGCAGCGGCTGCAGCGGCGGCGGCCTTTTCAGCCTTCTTCTCCTCCGCAGCACGCTGCTTTTGCCTCCTCTTCAGCTCGGTCTTGGACACTCTCTCACCAGTGACCTCGTCGAGCTGGAGGTTCGCGACTGCGGCCCCCGCCTGGTCAACTGAAGCTTGCTCGGACATGGCTCTCGGTCGCTCTTTTCGCGGTCGTCTCTCGTTCTAAAAATCTCTAGAGCATGAATTGGTAATTCGAGGACGCTTCCTCTCTGCGTGGACCAGAAAGATCTTATATCGTGGAGAAATGAGTCAAGATGCGCGGATGGCGGGGGCTTTTTTTCGTGCCTGCAAGGATTTGGTGAGTCAAACACTTTTTTTTTCTTTTTTATTTTCGCCCACAATGAGACTTTTCCTCTCCAACCACCAATTAGTCTAGATATCACAGCAGATGGCATTTCATTTACATATTTCGGCATATAGTTGAAGTGCTTCATATTCCAATGTATCATCGTCATACCAATTTAGTTTTCTGTGTCCTTTTCTCATCTATCATACTTAAAGCTCTAGATCTAGTCCAAAGCCATCACGGGCCAACAGGCGCAAGACACTGCTAAACAGCTAAGAAAATGCTAGGTAGAGTGTCGTAGCTGAGGAGCCTTGTTGTTCGCGTCTCTCACCGAGGGTCTAGGATCAAGTAGTGTCAAAATCGCAGAACAAAGGCGCTGGCTCCGAGGTCTCCTCTCCAATCTGTAGCGACTTTTGTGCCTTCTCAAGCTTCTCCTTTTCCTTCATCAGATGCGTTCTTTTCATTTGACGGCTTCTATCCTCTACCATCAGCTCCATGCAGCGCTCAGAGGCTATAGCATTCATTGGTCAGTAAATCGAGCCTCTCAAAAGAACGGTAGACTGGCATCACGAAAAGGATTACATACCATTTGCCTCAAGGATGCCCAATTCTTTCTCAATCACGCCTCGCAGCTTGTCTTTGCAGCACATAAACAGTTTGATGTGAACTGTCTGGCAAGTGATGTCGATGAACCGAGATGCGGCAATATCGTAGTACGCTCGGGATGCCTATTCGGACATATGATTAGAAAAGGAGTGACACTCAGATTTTTGACAGTGGGGGGATAATGTTAGGACGTCTTACGCTCAGAATCTCAAGTTCCTTTTCATATTCATCCGGTCCCAGCTCGTCCTTTGTCACCTTATTCGGGTCCGTCTTCGACTTTATGCCAGCAATAGCTCTGTACTCGTCAATAGCTCTGGCATGGCGTTGGGCCCTTACTTCCAATCGCTTCTTTTGGAAGGCTACACGAGTTTCCTCTAGTCCTCGCTGGAACAAAGTGCACGCCATTGTGAATGGCTTGAGCCATTCTATGAGGAAATGTTCCTCGGCTTGCTTGACATGGTCGGCGCGAATGGACTCAAGGAAGTTGATGATGATAATGTTCAACTCGTCAAAAAGAGCAGTTTTTTCATGCTGCCCGAAAACCGACCGCATTTCTTTCGACAACATGTTGGACATCTGGGTGTAGGTTACGTTCAAAAACGTGATGAGAGGCTCCCGCCAATGCGAGACGCTGAGCTTGTTGATGGCCTCAACAGCATGGGGGTTGGCAAGACCAGGGACTCCTGCGGCATAAGTGTCCTGATTGACGTTACGAATTTCCATCAATGTAAACATTCGCGCAGGTTCTTAAGTGAAATGTTAGTAAGTTTTAGTCAGTCGAAGAGTGAAGTGGCTTACTAGAAAATTGTTCGAAGACGGCAGAGGTAACGGGCCCGTCCACAAGCTTCACCCGCTTCGTTCCATCTGCTCCAATTGGCGAAACCGCGTTTCTACGCTTAGGAGTCACAAATCCATTGGCGACATGCTCTTCGGTGGACCCCTCTCGGTTCGCTTGAGTTTGATGATCGTGTGCATCATCTCTCAAATGGACTCCAGGCCTGGATTTCGCAAGACACATTTGAAAAGCAGATGCTAGTGATCCCCATTCTTTCAGAAAAGGGTAATTCGGCGAGCCACCGTCGACGTGCAGCTGAACTTTGTTCATAAACACGTTCAATTTTTGGCACAAAATGTATGGGATGTTGGCTGAAGGCGGGTTTGGCAACTTGCTCAGCTCCTTGTGAACATGCTCAGCTTGCTTGTTGATCTTTTCCACAATCCCGGGCAAGGAATCCTGGATCAGCCCCAGAAGAAGCTTTGAGAGCGCGGCCTGCAGATTACGGGTCCCGAAACGGTCGCTGTATTCGGCCAAGTTAGTCTTCCAAGGGGGATAGGAGAAGAACATGGCCTCTTCCTCGCGGGCGGTCGCATGGCTGACTGTGGGGTTTGGATTATTTTGAACCACGTAGTATCCATGTCCGGTGGAAAATTTGTCGCCACGCAGAATCTCGTACCACTGGTCGTACTCATTGCCATTCTTGAGCTCAACGCGATCTGGTTTCGTCAAGACTCCCACAGTCCGTTCCCTAGCACCCGGAATACTGCGGATAATCCGCGCAGCGCTGGAGTTGGTTGCGTCGTCTGTCATTGGTAGGACCAGCAGAATTATCGAATGCTTAGGCTTGATGTATTCTTTGACCAGGTTTTCCACCAGGTCAACGAGGTATCGTTCATCATCGACCTCAGCCACATTAATAACCCCGGGAAGGTCGTAAAAGGACAAGTTGGGGAAACCACGCGAGCTTATGTCTAGGCGGACAACGTTGGGTGAAAATTTCACCTGTGTGTAAGTTGAATCCGCATCCTGATCGTTTCCGGGGAGGTAATCAGTATGACTACGCCCCGGATTGAGCGTAGCCAGTTGGGCCCATTGAAGGTGGGACTGCAGCTGGTCCTTATCTGTCAGTGTAGCGAATAATAGCTCCTCCGGATCCTGCTCGATCCAAGGCCCCAAGGGCTTTTGTTTGGTGTAGGTAGCACGTTGCAGTCTCACGGATGCATCGAAGATGTACTTTTTCATTAAAATCACCTTACAAGTCCATGGAGCGTCAGGAGAGTCGCTATCCGAGAGATTGATCTCAAGAGGACACCTTGTGCAACAACCGGCGCTCCTGGGCACCTGGATCTCGCTCATCCCTTCCACAAGTGAGCTTTTACCCACGCTCTGATCTCCTACGACCACGATCTTTGGCAGCGGGAGGCCCTGGTTCTCAATGCCCAGATGCCGCAAGTCGCTAACCTTCTTCACGAGTATTCTCATGTTTTTTGCTATCTTATCAATTGATTCATTAGCATTGGTCATCGAGACTCCAACCATGGTACCTATAATAACAGTCAGTTTGATTTGAATACATGTAGATGTTGAGTTAGATCAAGGAAGCATACCAGGAGAACCCGGTTCTATCTGCACGTCAACAGGTGCCGTAGCCATTGCGCCTCCTTTAGAAAAACGTAAGAAAACAGCAAATCCAGTGTAGGTAGGCCCTGCCAGTAGACTCAGTGCTTGTGTTGAGGATATCAGAAGTAAGAACCCTCAAAAGCCAGTGTCTGTGTCTGCTTTTATGTAGAGAACATTGCATCTGGTGACTTCTACACCTGCATAGGACAAGACGGCAGGGTCTCTTCTAGTGAATTCCAGCTGGAACACAACAAACAAAGAGAACACAGTGCGTCTATCTTCCAGCCTCCTTTTGAACCATTTTGATGATGTCCTACGCCCACCGCGCGGACCAGCATTATCAGGATATCCCCACCATAGTCCATTGTCTCTTCTCTCTAAGAGAATATACCAGCACCACAAAGATACCTCCACTATTAGCTGATCCCCCTCATCAGCTTCTCTTCCTCTCTTTCTCTCTTGTATTGCTGAGTTGCGGACGTTGAGCAGGGGCACCACGTGCGGTCACGGGGCCGCCTGATTTCACCGCCCCGAAAACGCCGAGATGCAGCTCCCGCGCTGCGTTTCTCAGCTTCGGGAGAGCATCAGCACCATCGTCCACGACAGCTGAGATCGAGACTGCTTTCTTGGAAGCGACCTTATTCCAGCGTCTGTAAGAGCATGCTGGCAGTGCCATCGACTTCCTCAACCATGGCATCCACAAAAGCAGTTATCTTGGTAACTACACGCCTCCATCTAAACACAGCATTGCCCCTATTCGCCCTCCCCGCCCCCTTTTCCGCTTTGCACCAGGACTGACAGAATCTTGCTATACCGCAGGTCGGAGGGCCTTCCAGAGGAACTAGATTCAGACCTCTCTCTCTGGACATGCCAAAGGTGCGTTATATGAGCTGCCACGACTCTATCTACATACATACACCCAGCCACATACACAACCCCGCGCAAACACCAGCCCAATGGCGCTAACTGTTACAGCCGCTATTCGAAGTCGCTGGCCACCCTATCATATTCCACTGCTTGAAGGCAGTCGCAAAGGTTCCTGGTATCCGCGAAGTCATTCTCGTCGGTTACTATGACGAGACCGTTTTCCGGGACTTTATCAAGTCTGCCAGCACAGAATTCCCCCAGTTCCGCATTCAGTACCTTCGCGAGTACCAAGCTCTCGGCACCGCTGGAGGCCTCTATCACTTCCGTGACGCAATTCTCAAGGGCCGTCCGGAGCGATTCTTCGTTCTCAATGCCGACGTCTGCTGCTCGTTCCCTCTGGGCGAGATGCTCAAGCTCTTCGAGGAGAAGGACGCCGAGGCTGTCATCCTTGGAACCCGTCTCAGCGACGATGCTGCCACCAATTTTGGCTGCATTGTGTCTGACACGCACACCAAGCGAGTCCTCCACTACGTTGAAAAGCCAGAGTCGCACATTTCCAACCTGATAAACTGCGGTGTCTACCTTTTCGCTACGGAGTGTATCTTCCCTTCAATCCGTAGCGCCATCAAGCGCCGCACCGCCCGCCCGCGTCTTCTATCCTACCCATCGTCCGAGAATCTTGACTCTTCCTACATCGCGAGGGACGATTCTACTGAAACCCCCGAGATCCTCCGTCTCGAGCAGGACATTCTCCCTGACCTCGCGGACAGCAACCGCTTCTTCGTTCACGAAACCAAGGACTTTTGGCGCCAGATCAAGACTGCAGGCTCCGCCGTACCTGCCAACGCGCTCTACCTTCAGAAAGCTTTCCAGTCCGGCTCTGAGGAGCTTGCCCCACCCTCCGCCTCGATTGTTCCCCCCGTCTACATCCACCCAACCGCTACCATCGACCCAACTGCTAAGCTGGGGCCAAACGTCTCCATCGGTGCACGCGCGGTTGTTGGTCCTGGTGTCCGTATCAAGGAGTCCATCGTCCTCGAAGACGCCGAGGTCAAGCACGACGCCTGCATCCTGTACTCTATCATCGGATGGAGCAGCCGTGTCGGAGCCTGGGCACGAGTTGAAGGTACCCCCACTCCCGTCGGCAGCCATTCCACCACCATCATCAAAAATGGTGTCAAGGTTCAGAATATTACCATTTTGGGTAAGGAATGTGGTGTTGGCGACGAAGTCCGCGTCCAGAACTGTGTCTGCCTACCATTCAAGGAGCTAAAACGCGTAAGTTCATAACTTCAAACCCCGTCTGGCCTATTAAATCTAACCGTATTTTGTATAGGATGTTGCAAATGAAGTTATTATGTAAATGCTTCGAAGAATATACAAGATATTCCCATTTTTGCACACAATTGCCTCTTTGCCCCCCATATGTTCCAGAATAACGACAAAAATGTTGAATGTTTCATTTTTCTGAGGGCCTTTTTGGGTACATAAAATTGACACTTGCTTTGCCTCGGCATACTATCTATGTCTGCGTTGTAATGATGTGTTGAATAGGCTTTCGAACAACACAAGCCTTTTGCCTTGAGGGGCTTGTTCCTCACTACCATATAGTATTTCAACGGTGTTTTGCTTCAGCCATCCATATCCAGTTTCTCGCATAGTATAACAGTAGACGCGGTCAATGATAGGTGCCCTGTGGCTTCTGACTGTCTCACTTCGTTTGTACTATTTATGCTATAAATACTGCCTTGAAATCTTTCATCTAGATGCATTGTAGGACAAACTCGCTTGCATTTACTAAATTTAGATATTTCTAGAAGAGAGGAAGCATATAGGATGGAAGTTTGATATTATAGGTCTTTGACTATAGATAGGGATAAGAAATCGTAGTGCTTGTATAACGCAGGCTTAAGTTGATAAAATGAAGATTAGATACTAGATATATAGATCCTCTGTAAAACCTAGCATACTAATCGTTCTCTCGGAAGCATGTAGTTTATTGCGCATTACTATATTTCCATTAGTTTGAGATGTCATTTCAAGATTGTCAGGTAGAGGAAATAGCAACATACTCACTCGACCTATGTCTCTATTTTGGTGGGGTGGCGCAGAGGGTCAAGGTGATGTCAGCATCCTGGTTGCAAGCAAAGGTGGATTTTGCGCCAGTAGGAGGGACACCTCTAGGCCACCAGATATTTGGGCAGTTCGGGTTGGAGGTAGTGACAAGCAGGCCACTGGTTCCAGCAAAGGCGTCTCCAAAGACGTCAGACAAGTCGTAGAAGGTGTTGGGGTTGGTCAAAGTGTATGCGAAAATAGTCTGTGGAGATCCGTTGTAGATTCCATCCTTGACGCGGGTGATCTTGAGCGCAATGCCTCCACTGACAGGATCGTAATGGAATTGTTCAGAGTAGGTGTTGCCGGGGGTGATAGTTCTTTGAGGGCCAACCTGGCTACCGACAGACCAGAGATAGGCGTTATCTGGACAGTGGTTCTCGACAATTGCGTGGCCAACAGCGGCCGCGAAGGGAGCAATGGCCGCAATGGCAGTGAGAGCAATGGCTTGGAAGTGCATATTGAAGATCTTTCGAACAAGGTTATTGATGAATTGGTATATCAAGGGCAGATGTTGGAAGTTGTTGATGATGAGAGTAGGTTGGAATCGAAGGGGATTTGAGTCCCTTTATATACCATTATGAGAGACATTTTCAAAGCCTCATCTAAAGATCAATGTCTTACTTGCCCCATCTGGTTCGGAGGAGCATAAATGTGAGTTATGGGGCAATACGAAGGCCGGATAGCATGCAATCGCCCTACCACTAATCCTTTTTGTTCCACTGAGTTCAGACAGTTAGTGGTAAGAGAGATATCCGTAAAATAAAGTTGACATGCAACTCACAGCTTCGAATCCTCAGGCTCCTTTTTATCTAATGTTGGAAAGGCTAGAAAGCTGTGCCAGACTGATACCGCAGCTTTCTCCGGAAAGAGACTCGCTCCAGAGTGTAATGAGGTGGGCCAAATGGGAATGCCAAAACGATTCTCATGCGAAATCAAAGCAATTCCTAGCCACCAGGATTGAGGGAAGCGAGTGGTGGGATGAATACTCCGTATATTCCCCGCAAATGTCCGTTTACCATGATTGTCGTCAAAAGGATGAAGGATGGCCGTTGGATGGGTTTCAGATGTCAGAGACAGCTGTAGCTACTCAGACACATCGGTATTGGGATCAGGAAGCTTGAGCAGACCGTGGAAACAGTGAATCGGACAGGTAGGGTAGTATTCGTTGAATACTACCTTGCTTGGATTCGTGCAGCATTCCTTGTTCAAACAATTTATCTCGCTACTGCGAGATATCGGATTGAACGGGTTATCGACAACACAGTTGTTGTTATTCTTAACTTATTCCCCAGACCATTTCGCGCAAGTAATCCCCCTGAAATGAGATAGGTAGTTTTCCACGCCTGGTAAAATGGAAAAAGAACTGTGGTTTATCTGCATTGACGTCAGATTTGGGCTTTTCTGATCAGCCATGTCTGGTGGGGCCGAATCTAAGACACGCGTGTCCATAGGTCGAGCTATAGGAAGAGCAGCAGAGCTTAGACTGCCTTTGAGCCTTCGCTTGAATGAGAGGTTGCTGCGCTAAAATATGTCGAGTGTTTATGCCGATCATGTTATACGGGAAGCCAACAGTGAGTTGGTTAAGTTAGTTAGGAGTTGCGGTCAACACAAATGTCTTACATCACGGATTCCTACTCGACGCATCTTCCCCATACCCAGTACTATGAAGGATCCCTTAGTTACGAACAAGGTTGTGGCGGGTGTCTGCCGGCCATGGTTCTTCGGCGGCGTTGCTATTATTAGTCGACTCGGTGCTTGGTACTTCCACCCCAGAATCTCCAGGGACCGTGCAGGAATTATAGTAGCAACTGCATTGACTTGCCAAACGTGGTCTGTTGCCTCTCGTTTGGCCTATTCCCTTTGGCTATACGGATAGAACTGCTCTACGAGAGTCATTGCTGCGAGCGACGTCGGTGAGTTCCTGGCGCCATGGCAATGACGTCACGGTGGGCGACAGTTTCTCTGCGCGCCGTATAGATGTTCGGTTCTCACGAAAAGCATTGGGAACAACCAACCGGGAGAGAAATACTGAAGTACGAGGTACAAATTCACACATATGCAGTCTCGCCTGAAAGAGGCCGGGCCATCTGCCTCGAAGGCCCAACCATCGTCTCCGCCAGCGTACGAAGACGCTGTGCAGTCCGCACCCCCAGCGCAGCAATCGAGCGGCGCAGTGACTCTGGTGATAGATGGCAAATATATCTACTCTTCTGTCTCCCCTGGCGGACAGCCCGTCTATAGCCTAACTCACGCCCTAGATGGGCACGAGATAAGTCAGTATGGCGTCTTGTTGACGCGTATCGAACAGCAGGTGGTGCCTTCAATTTCCCAAGACAAACCAGCTGCCAAAACAGTGAAGCGCGATATTTTCGCCCTTCGGGATGCACCACTCCTCCACATAGGCCACGCTCGGTACGAGATTGATGGACGGCGGTATCTGTATAATAAGAGTGGCCGGATGAGCAGGTCTTCCTATGGGACCGCATCAGGATGGATTGCCGAGGGAGAAGGACTTCCGTCGTTCGTTCTCGAGCGATCTGCGAGTGGGAATGCTGGCCAGGTCGGTGAAACGACCGACTCGCCATTCTATGAATGGCGTGAGACGGAAAAGGGTCCGTTGATCGCAATGGAAACGCGGCGGCGCTGGGATACGGAGACCAAAACCGAAATATCTCCGCCCCAGCTAGCTTTGATGAAGAGTTGGAACGAGTTTGATATCGATTATTTGGATTTCTTGGTTGCTTGTTGGTGCATGCATAATTGGCGGGAGGCTAAGGAGATCACGAAAGAGCCCTTGAGCTGGAATGAACGTAAGAGCTATCCGTGTATTTTCACCTGCAAAATAAATCTCGTTCCTTTTATCCGCTAACATCACTTAATAGTCAAGGAGCAAGCTCGCGTCACTGCCGCAAAAAGAACGGCACAAGGTTGGCCTACGGGCGGTCAAAGGTTCGGGTTTCTATAGTGTCCCATATCGTCCATTTTCGAAAGCCCTCAGAGTGTCCCCATTTGGCATCATATCGCAAGGGCTAGCTGCTCTCAGAATACCCTGTAGGTAACTAAATACTTAGGTCCGTAGTTCAATCAGGAATATCTTGTAAAAGAAGATCGAACCTCCAGAGGTTTTGATAGATTAACTATTAATCATCAATACACGTGACCATACGACCTCGGGATGACAAATCAAACATCTCCGTCGGCCTTTTTGACGCAGTTCGACGCGCGCGAAACTTCGAGACGGTTGGGATCATCAAGAAGTCTGTGCTTCCCGGGGCCAATTATAAGGACAAGAATGTGCAGGAAACAGTGACGTCTCACTAATCGTCAGCCGAAGGCTTTTTGGAGGGTTTGCTCAGGCAGAGAGAGCTCTTATATCTTACTTACGCCCACCATGATCCCCACGCTCTTTCTACATCATTTGCCAAAACCTGAATACCTATTGAGTGTAATCTCCGCGAAAACTTGATCCTTTGAAAAGATCGAGGCCTTAGAGAGCGACTACTCCCACATCTTCAAAGCTGATATAGACGCTATGGCCTTCGTTCTAGCAGGCGAAGTACCGTGGCACGCCGGGGAGGTGAAGATGCATCAGCTTATGCATGCACCGCACGAAGAAAATCCAACAGCGCCGTACTTGAGCCCTGGTGCAGCTGCGCTGGCTCAAAGATGCCCTCTACTTGCTCTAGGTACGCTTGACAGACAAGGACGGCCGTGGAGTACAATATGGGGAGGCGAAGCCGGATTTGTCCGTCCTGTTGCTCAGTCCACTATCGGCATCAGAAACGTGGTGGACGGAACGTATGATCCTGTTGCTGAGACACTACTTGGTGGTGAACTTGCTGGAACAGTCGTGAAAGAATCGGGGCCCGGTAGACTGATATCTGGACTGCCAATCGATTTGGAGAATAGAAGGCGAGTCAAGTTAATGGGCCGTATGATAGCAGGTTCTTTAGACGACATTACTTCCGAGGCATCCGACAGAACTATCGAACCTGAAACAGTCGGAAAGGCAGCTCAGGTGCAGCTCGTTATGAAAATCGAGGAGAGCCTAGGTTAGTCCCAATACGCAATCTTATACTGACGAGCTTGCTAACTTTCTTCCCAGGGAATTGTCCTAAATATCTCAATAAAAAGCACATTATCCCTGCAGAACCCCTACCAAAGCTGATCTCAGATTCACCTCAGCTCCCCAGGGGCGCACTAGACCTACTTAATCAGATAGATACCCTATTTATGGCCAGCTCGCACGAAAACAATTCGATGGACTCTAACGTCCGTGGCGGGCCACCAGGGTTTGTTCGTGTTCTCTCCAACGACAGCACTGGTGCCGTCTTGGTTTATCCAGAATACTCCGGAAATCGCTTATATCAGACCCTTGGTAATCTCCTGGCAACTCCGCTTGCTGGCTATGCGTTCCCTGATTTTGAGTCGGGAGATATACTCTATATAACAGGCCGAACGGAGGTCTTGGTTGGAGAAAATGCAGCTCAAATCCTGCCAAGGTCCAACCTTGCCGTCAAAGTCAGCGTTACTGCCGCTAGATATGTGGAACAAGGTCTGTCATTCCGTGGACAACCAAAGGAACCATCACCATATAACCCCAAAATACGATATCTTACCTCTGAGAAACCCGCTCCTGGCACCAAAGGGCCTACCAGCTATGATATGAAGGTCACTATGATCAAGAAGGAGGTGATCACCCCAAATATTAATCGATTTCGATTCAAAACGTCTGATCCAACAACCTCGCTCACTTGGCTACCTGGTCAATACGCAACCTTATCTTTCCAGGATGAACTGGACATGGGATATAGCCATATGAGAGATGATGACCCTAACAGTATCAATGATGACTTTATCCGTACCTTCACGGTTTCGTCGCATCCAGGACGCAAGTTGAATAAAAACGAATTCGAGATAACAGTCCGGAAAAGCGGCAATGCAACCAACCATCTGTTCAGATCTAGCGAGAGGAGCGGACTAGAACTTTCCCTTCGCGGGTTTGATGGAGACTTTCGATTTGAGAGCTGTGACGGGGGAACCAACGATACCGTCATTCCCTTCGTAGCTGGCGGAATAGGTATTACCCCTGTGATTGCACAGCTTGTCCATATCAACATTTCGAGGTTAAGACTTTTTTGGTCTTTGGCTCTCCGGGATATCGGACTAGTTTATGATGTTTTTCAGCAATTCCCTGAGCTACCACAAGTAACAACACTGTTCCTTACTTCCGCTACCGTGTCCTCAGAAGAGAAACTGGACGATGTTGACAAGGGAAGATGGAAGGCAGTGGTGTGTTCTGGGGCTTCAATAGAACGCCGTCGGATGAGCCAAGTTGACTTATCAACTGTTCCTGATGTCGATGTTTGGTATCTTTGTGCTGGCCCTGAACTGAAAAAGGCTGCAGCAAGTTGGTTAAAAGGAAAGAAGCTTGTATATGAGGATTTTAACTATTGATTCAAGGGCGAGCTCCCTAGCACTCGAATTGGCTACCTTGTTTAAACAACTCTCTAATGCATATTGTACTTCGTTATTTCACGCGAATATAGACAATTATTAGTCGCCTTCAATTTCTGTTAACACACCGCGTACATCGTTGGGTTGTCGAGTTAACCCTGATGTCCTTGAAGCCGGGCTGGTTAACAGGTTGCTAGCGTTGATTTTCCCCACGCCGAGATGACGCCAGCCAGAACTGCCTAGAATCCTCCCCAGCGCAAGTAGATAATTAAAACTACAACCGTCTACACAATATTACTATCAGCGACTCTAGCTGCCCGCTACTTTTCCTCCGTACCCGGCATTCCATCGGCCGCCATGGCTACTTACGAAGGTCAGTTGTTCTAATCCCTTCTGCGGGGTCAGCATCTTCATTGCAAGCAGCAGCCAACATCCTCAAGCTCAAGCTCCCTCTCCATGTCCTTTCAATCTTTTATAAAAATATATGCTCACTCACAGCTTCCATAGACGAACATTCCACAGGGGATAACGGCCAGACAGCATCCTCGGGCGCTTCGAGGCAACCGGGCTCTCAGCGCTCAACGCGTCCAGATCTCTCCACCTTCTTTGCTACTCTCAACGAGATCACCCCAAACCAAGGCGAACAAAGGACCAGGCCACATGCGGTCCCCGTACCCGGTGATATCAGTGCCGCCTATAGGTCCCTTGCGGAAGCATTTGATGTGATGAGACGTGGTGGAGATAATGAACCGCTCCCTGTCTACGATGGACGAGAAACCGGCATTTCCGATACACAGACAGGATCATTAATAGAAGAAATGATGCGGGCACTTTTGATACAAGCAGATTCTCCTCCGCGAGAAGTCGAGGGTGTATCAGAGGAATTTTGTGATAGTAAGTGGTCATACAGCATCATCAACATTATCTTTTCTTCGCTTTTATTAAACTCGCTAAACCGGTTGAATCTACAGTGCTTGATCGCGTCCCTAAATCGAAATTAAAAGAATCCCAGTGTTGCCCAATCTGCAATAATTCATTTCTTAGTGACCCACACCCACTTGTTGTGAGACTACCCTGCCATACGTCACACATATTCGACTTGGAATGCGTACGTCCCTGGCTACGGCTTAAAGGGACATGTCCCATGGACAGAACAGACTTTGGGTTAAAGGAACGCCAAAAGGAACAGGAGAGGTTGGAAAAGCTTCTAAAAAAATCTAACGAAGCCGATGATGATGACGACGGAGAGTGGGATGGCATGTACGCATAGAGCCCCAAGCTATCTGTTAGCAAGACCCGATAACCACCAAGCCGGGCAAAAGCCAAAGATTTGATATCTTAATCTTAGAATTCTAATATATTTCTATATGGGTCGTATAAGAGTCTTATTATCGTTTTCATTACATCCCCTCTCTAATTGAATTCAGATGCTCCCCCTAATTTCAGAGAAATGAATATTATGCAAGCCAACACCCGTGATATTTCTCCAAAACGAGCTCCCAATATTTCAGTTATACTATTCGATTTTTCATCACTGCGATCAAGCACGATATGGTGACGAGGGGCACCTCCATTCCAAGCACATATCCTAGCTGGCCTGTTGGCTTGGAAGACCGTTTGCATCTTTTGTGCGAAGCGATAGCTTACCCGCTTTGTCCAGAACCGCTTCATACCCGCTACTATCCAGAATCCGGGATTCATCTTGCACAACCTCTCTCGCTTTTAGCTGTTCCACCAACTTTTGGTTTTCTCGGTTTCCTTCGAGCAAGAACTTCACGCACATGACGGCATGTTCCTTAATATAAGGATTATGTGCATCGAAAGCAGTGCAAGATAAAACAGTCTCAATGCCGCCGTACTTTCGAATCTGGTTCTGTACTTGTGGGCATTTCCAAACAAGAGAGGATAATACTAATATAACCAGTTTCTTGAGATTGCGCCATTCAAATTCAGCTGGGTCCTCGTTGCCGATTGGAGGGGACGGAACTCTGGATTCTGTGCCAACTGTTGGAGTGTCCATCTGCTCAGAGTCGTTTGGATCGTATGGCCGTTCAACCGCCACAGGGGCAGCTATGTTTTTTTCATCAATGGCGGAAAGGTCGAGAGGCGGGGGATGTTGAGGGGCCCTTGAGGCCGCAGTTGCGGCCGCCTGTGTCAGCGAGCTGAGTGACCCTTTAGGGATGCTAGCTTCTAGTTCCTTGATTAACGTAACTAGGTCATAGACAATCTCCCAGTAAACGAGAAGGTTTTTCCATTCAGTATTCTCTGTCAGGACAGCGAAAAATTCGAGAAATTGGTATACCCCCTCGTAAACCCGTTCCATATCCCATAAATTCAAGGGAAAGTCCTCGGGGAGTGCGTGGCCAGCTCGAATTTGACCTTGTAGATAAATCAAAGCACAGGTTTCAGGAATTATGTTGCCACGGAAGATGGTGAATATATAACGGACAGTTAAAACATCGACCTTAGTGACAGACACGGTACTTCTCCCAGTTGGAGACTCGGTCGCGGAAGTGATGTTCGGTGGTGAATATTTCGACCGGAAAATATGTGTAAGAATCTTGATCACGACGGCTTGGGCTGGTGAAATTATATCCTTGGCTTGACCAAAATCGGAGTAAGCATGCGACATGAGACCGTTGTTCAAAACAGACTCCATAATTTGAACCATCATCTTGAAATATAGTTCGTCATCTGGAAGGTCCCAAGCGGCGATAAAAATCAGAAGTTCCCTAAGAAGATTTCGTCCGGTTTCCTGGGCAAGTAATATATGGCAACGCACCGCTTGCATATTTTTTGATCCTACCTTTGGTCCACCTTTGGGACCGAAACTGTCCACAATACCGGCTTGTATTAACATAGGGAGTGCTTCGATTTCCGCTGGGCCCAAAACCAATGGAATATCAGTCAGAAGCCCCCTCTGTTGATCTCCAGGACGCCCTCGATAATCATCTTCGTCGTCCTCTTCCTCTTCTTCTTCCTCGACGCTTCCATCAGCAACCACCTCCAGGCTTCGAGAATCGTCATCCGCTGCCCCGTTGCGATCTATACCGTCGTATCGAAGTTCACCCTCAGTAAGAACAGGAGACGTTTCTTGAAGACGCGTCATAAGCTCGTCCTTGGCTTCCTGCAGTGTTTCGGCCGCTGACTGTGCAGAGCGATTCATTGCCCTATCCTCGGCAGTAACTGGTGCGTCAATAGCGGATATGACACCGTACTCGTCTAGATTTGGGAAGTCAGTCCAACAGGTACGCGGGAAACCTGCGGTAGCACTCCTATCGATACTGAGAATCGGTTTCTTGCGCGTAGGCTCCTCCTCGATACGAGATAGGCTTGCTTGACGATCACTCAATTCGGCACAGCCATCGACTTTGGCTCCTAGAATTGCTGTAAGGGCAGCACGTATCTCCTTGACACGTTCCGGATCCTTGCCCATTTGCTGAATCTCCTTCAAATTTCGACCAAGGAGTTTCTCCATGTGCTCTTTGATATTAGCTAATAGGAGCATAGCGGCTTCCTCTTTGATTGTTGCTGGCTCTCTAGGGAAAGATGAAATGGTTTCTAATAGCAAGTCTTCCGCAGTCTGATCATAAAGTGTCCTGAGTGGCGGATTTACGAGCCTCTCGCCTGCTCTGACAACTGGAGCGAGCCCCTGAGAGGCTGCATTTGAATGGTCCAACGGCTCCAAATGAGTGATAATGCTAGATTCGCCATTTTGGTGATAACCAAATAGGTCCAGCCAAAGGACAAGTTTTCGATGTTCGTTATGCATGATGAAATTATGAAGAAACTGGAGGCAAGTGATCAATAAGCGTTTATAGAGACTGACGACTTTCTGCCACCTCTCCTCGTTTCTCTGATTGCTTTCTCCATCGTAGCCCCTCGCGGTCACCCTAACGCAAGTGTCAATGAGCATCAATATTCGCTGATCGAAACCTTTCTCCGCTGCAAGATTTTGGGCCTTTTTTGTCGTTGCAAGTAAGTTCCGTGCAATGGTACATAGGTCATTCAGCCTTTCAATGTCTTTGACCAGTGGAAAATAGTTATAGGCAATCAAGTTGGATGAGGAGCCATCGTAGGTTGCAGAAGCTGAGTTCTTCCAGGCAAATGATTGGGATTCCAGAACGGGGATAGCTTTGGTAAGCACATCAGTAAGACCTTGCCATATAGCAGGCGAGAATCCTAGATTTTGTCTGCAAAGGAATTAGCACCGCGGACGGTAATACGGGAGTAATGGCCTCGGTCGCGAGCAGAAAGAGCAGTACCTTACGTCACTTTCCTGGTGACTTTTGTACAAGATTTGTTTGCCCGCAAGTAGCATATGTTCCAGTCTCTTATCATCAATCATTCCACGGGTTTCATAATGGCTCAAAGTTCCAGCCAGGACCACCTTCAAAAGAAGTTCTGGAGGGGTGCATTTAGGGGCACTTGATGTATTTGCATCCTCTGAAGCCTCTTGTATAACTATTGAAGTCGTCATTTTCGAAAACGCAGACGTATAAGTTTTCGCCGAGGTGTTATCGAGAAATAGCTGCTTGAGTTGCTAGGACTTCGAACGTTTTTGTGATAACCGCCGGTGATTAATTTCTCCGATTCCGGTGTTTCTCAATTATACAAAATTTAGCTTCAACATTCCCTCAACACAGCGAGTTGTTTTTATATTTCATACATTATTACAAATAGGTAGGACAAATCACTTCTAACTAAGGTTAAGACCGTCGGGCCTCTGCATGGTTGAAGCTTTTATTAACAGGCGTGTATTCACCCCTAACGGAAGAGAGAATCTCGCAGGTTTCCCCAGAATCCTAAATCGTATATGTTGACTATCTCCTTGAGGTTCTGTACCTGAGTCCACCTGGGGTCTAGCGGGCCGTTAGGTGCCTGAGGTTGCTTTATCGAGTTTAACTCGGTTGTGAATGTGTAGCCAACCCTCGGCGGTTTTCCGTCAGTGAAAATGAGAGTTCGATCGCTTCTTTTAGGCCAGACGAAGTCCTCATCCTTGGGAATAGCCTTATTTGTAGCCTTTGGTCGTACCTCATTCGCATTCGCAATATATGCAAAGCCATCCGTGATGTCATCACGCCATTCTCCCCACTTGCTACTTTCATTCGTAGTCATGCCTGACCATATGAGATATATATGGTAAAGAAGCATCACTGAGGACAGAGGAGCGGTCAATGCAGATAGTAGAGTAATAGCCCCAATTCGCAGGTCGTCCGTTAGAGCAAGGAACCAAAGTTCAACGTACATCATGAATGGCATGCCCGCACTCCAGTGGCGGGTCGGTGGCATGCCGTTCGAACCAGGGTTAAGCACTCGCTGTAACGTTTCGTCCATAAGTAAATAGCCAAGGACTGCGCCATAAAGGAGTAAAACCGAGGTGAAAAGCAGCAGTCCCAAGAAATAGTGATAATTGTTTCGACCCACGCAAGTTTGCAGCCATACACAGTGGTGGTCGTGCCGTGCGACGCAAGACTTGCAGAGACTGCAGTGCTTACTACGGGCAGGCTTCAGATGCTGACAGGTCCGACAAGTCAGATTAGGATGAAATATGATGTTATCATAGGGATATTCGTGCATATATTTTGAATGGTTCTCAGGCGTGATAGAAGACGTCGAGGTGACACTGAGATATAGGAATATGTACGGTAAAACGACAACAAGCGGGACCGCCAAATGATGAACAGCACTTAGCTTTGGCCAGGCCGCGGGAAGGAATATGGCCTCCGAGATGACCAGTAAGCCGAGAAAGAATATCTGTGATAATTTTGTTATTAGTATGGGTAGTGCAACTATACTTCAAGGGAAAGGGATGCACACCAAGATGATAGGGTGATTCTCATTCATAAGATAGTTAACAGTGCTGCCACCGCAGCCCAAGATTCTGCCTCCACAAACATAGCCATCGACCTTCCGGATATATCTAGGAACATGTATCCAAACGAATCGATATATGTAGCCAACAGGGGTTTTCCTAGAGCAGGTTAGCCGTTGCTGCAGCACTAAAAGGAAGCTCGATTCCTTCTAATTACCTGAGCACAGGAATCCGGCCAAAGAGAGTGATAAAGACGACTAAAGAAAGCGCTATAATAGCACCTACGACCTCTCGGACAACACCCATTCTTTCTGGCGGGGCGTAGGCTCTATGATCGCGTAGAAAGCGATCTCAAGACCCTACTACGCCGGGGCCTCGCTGCCCTCTTCGCCGAAAAACGTTCTACCTGCAAGCTAATCAATGCCTTTTTCACGCGTCGGCGACAGTTTATCTTCACGTGACTCAACCGCGCGCTTAAAGGTCTAACAACCGATGTTCCTGAGCTGCAGCTCACCATCCTTCATCACATACCATCTATATAAGAAGAAGGATAGTTTCAGGCAAGGGACGAACGCCGCGATAAGAAAATGGCAGGAAGAAGCGCCCCAGAGGCGGATATTGAAAACCCTCGCGACGATCGCGCACTTTTTGAAAATATGACGTTCTGGGTATCTAGAAGTGTGCCTCAAAGAACCTACCTACGAGGTCAAATCGAGGTAAAATGGCTTCCAGGCCTTTACACAATCCTTTAAGTATGGAATTAACTTAGGACCTACGTGTGCGACTAGGCACATGGAGGCCGAGTAGTCATTCGCGAGCAAGACGCCAATGTCCTTCTTGTCGATCATTTGAGAAAAGACAATCCTCCTCGCACGTTCGTGAGCCGTTCGTTATACACAAGTTTGCAGCTTTAGTAGTATTAATACTATACCCGAACAGATATTCATACCAGTTTGTCGAACAATCAGTCCGTAAAGGGGTACTCCAGAGACTAGAAGATTTTCAAGCTGGAGGAGCCACGCGGCAAGCTACCATAGGTGCTATAAAACGAACCAGGGAGCCGTTTACTGCAGAAGATGACCGGATACTATTTGACTGGGTGAAGCCTGTGGAGCAAGCAGGCGGAAAGGTTGCGGGTATGAGGTTATACCAACAACTTGAAGCAAGAGTATACAAAACACTACGCCTTCTTAACTGCAACGATCAATGCTCATTTAGTATATGCACTCGTTAGTATCCACACCATACCGCGCAATCGTGGCGTGAACGTTATCTAAGAAGAGTTCGAGACCTTCCACGGCCAGGGCAAGGGAGCCAGCCCATCGATTCTAGCACTCCTGGATGGTCAAGAGAACCAAAACTTTCCAGACTTTCTGTGGCAGCTACACAAACTCAGCATGAAAGCTTTACTGAAAGGGATATGAGGCTACTTTACCGCAATGCGAAGCATATCTTAGCAGTAGCCCCTGATGCTGAAGATGACATGTGGGTCGAGTTTGCCAATGCCGAAGTAAGCTTTTGTCCACAGGGTAGTTACTTATTAGCACACTAAGAAATGAGTTACTTGCTAGAAAAAGCAATCAGCAGAAGAGTGGAAAAGCTACTTTCATACATATGTTCGCCCAATATACGAAACCAAAAAGAAGCAGTCAAGAACAAAGAGCAGCAATGTTTCCGATACTCCTATCAGGATACCCTCGAGCACCACCACTATTACATCGAAACAGGCTGATGAGGCCACGAGGATAGACAGATCCAAGCGACAAAAACGGTGCGCAACGCCGGACAAATTAGCCACTACAAAATCCTCCAGAGCTGCTATTGGTTTACATCAACAAGGTAAGAGAGATGAAACGACATTTGGAACACAGAATATATCATCTTTACCCAGTAGTGTACACAAAAAGACATCTAATGTTGTGTCTCCCAATGCAGCTGCGTTACCGCCACCGTCCCGCCCGGAGAGAAACGAGCATCAAAGTGGATCCGCACATGCAAAATCAACCCCTAAAGGTATTGACCATCAACATGTACGGCCATCAATTACGCCATCACGAGATGATTCTAGCACAATGGAGAACGAAGGCACAGATGAAGTCGAGGAATGGATCAGATCCAGGCTCAGTCGCAACAAGGGTCTGCTATCTGAAGGACAAGTTAGGGCTGCTCTTCTTTGCACAACTTTAGACCCAATACTTGCCGACCAGGTGCTCGAATGTTTTTTAACTGGGAAAGGTATACCGGACAATGTTGAGGGTGTCTGGACTAAAGAAGATGACGAATACATTCAAGGCACCGATCCTGACGCTATTGTCCGTGTAGAGGCAAAACACGGTCGAGAAGAGGTAGACGCTCGGATCCAAGCACTGGCAGAGATCAGCTTAGAATTGCATGGCGAGTTGTGGAAATCAGAATACATGGCATAATCAGGCAGAGCAGACAACAACAAACTAATTTTGGCATAAATAATCTATCATACTTGAAATATTAGATTCGCACATTATCGATGGCTTCCTTTACGAATTATAAAGGGGATAGTCTATATTTCATGCAGATAGATATAGATTGTAAAAGATATACGCACGAATATGACTGGTGAGTAATGTGATAGACAGTCGGCCATCACCAACCCACTTTCTGTACCGATAGTAGTGTTGCTAAAAAAGTGACGAAAAAAAGATGAAAAGAAAGGAGAGGTTACAGAGTCGACCCAACGCCTATGGATAGCATCAATTTAATAGATTCCTTGGATCAAGTGATCATTCCAATAATCCGTGATTGAGTAACGGTTGTCATAAGCCATAGCAACCAGCAGATTTGCTGGGTTAGGCAATGCCTGAGGCTAGGACTTGTGAAGGCAACACTCGAGGCTGATAAAAGTCTTCTTATACAATTCCCAAAGGCGCTTTCCGCTCCAGCTCAAGGACCGGCAGCATCCCCCACGCAGATAGTCACACTTAGTTGCCAAGTATAATGGGATAGCGTCGTGGCAATTTGATCATTGATCTTTGAAAACCCTAGAGAGAATTGTCAGTCCTGTGAGTCGCCGAAACGGTATCGTCGCATAGGCAAACATACAAGTGCTGCTCATAGAATCTAAGCATCTGTGTCCAAGCGTTAGCTTCATCATAAACGAGATTTGTACTATGATCCATACCTTCTGAGGACAATGTTCGTAGCAGGTCTCGACGAAAGCCTTTGATCTCTTCCCATTCTTCCACTCTAGATAACCAAAGAGGGTGTCTGTGGCGGCATCCCGCACAATTGTGCTGACGCAATCCAGTTCCTTGTCCCAGTCCTTCGATGTAGGATACCATTCTTTCGCTTCATCGTCCTGCAACTCATTAGCGTCGTCGACAGGCTCGCTCTTTCGGCCCTTCTTCGTCGGTGGCTTATCCGGCGTGGATGCAGGCTTTTCTCCCAACGACTTCCGCTTTTTGGTTTGTTTCTCTGGTCGACCGCCAATCTTCTTGAAATATTCATTGAGAACCTCCTGTGCGCCGTCACTTTTGAGCGTGGTTAGCGGGCAGACCAGATTGCGCGCCTCGTCGGCAAGTGGAGGAGTAATACATCAGATTCTCTTCCGGCTCAAGTGTCATGTCCGAGGGTTTATCGTATCCTTTCCATTTTACTTGGTATTGAATCTTGCCCTGCTCCGCCCAAGATGTCAGATCAATTGCGTGAATCAGGAAAGATGATTACCACGATGATATTTCATTGCGCAAGGGGGGTTAAACGGACCTTCTTGTCAAATTGGTGTCCATCTATCCGTTCCACTACGTAGCTAAACGTTCCAAATGTCAGCTGCTGTAGCGCATTAACCTCAGCTATCGACCATTGGACTCACACTTCCTCCTCCTCGTCCGCCTCCTCGCCTACTGCACTCTCGTCATCTTCGTCGCCATTCGCATCTGCTCGAGCTTCATCCTTGGTGTGATAAGGGATGGCGTCCCCAGACGACGACTCTCCATCGCTCGAGTCAAGAATAGCTGGAAAGTCCCGGAGTCAGCCAAATGAGCTCCGGCGTCCACTCGAGTAAACTCACGAGGCATAGTGTGGGATTGCGCGTTCGCAGAAAGGTCCAACGGTCCAGCGGTCAACTGTAGCTCGTTTCTGCAGCCGTCTGCGCAAGCCGTCGAGGTGGAATTGAGGCCGTATCTCTGCTCTGCGCTTGAAAAACATCACGAAATCGCGTGTCGAAAGGGACCAAAAGGGCGCTAGTGCGTTTCGGGCAATCACCTCCCACCACGCTGGGCTGACTAAGCATCACAGCATTATCGATTAATTTTGGCCGTCGGCTTCAAACGCAGCATTGTACTTCGCATTGCTTTGGATTGTCGGTCTTTTGCTGCTTGAGTCTACCCGTTGCAAGGAGTCCTTTCAAGAAAAGAGGCCATTCGCCCCGCGGTGTAGCTCCAAGATGGCTATGCGTATGTTTGCATCTACCAACACCCCTCCATGCAAGAGAAATTAACTAACAGTTCAACTCGGTAGAACTTGATATGTCCCAAGGTACTTGCAGTGCTCTATGCTGCTGCTATTTACGTCCTGAATCTAACGTGCGTCGGAAGCCTCTGTGGTGAAAGATGAACAGGGACGCCCGTTTATCGTTGTTCGAGAGTAAGGCCTCCTTATTTTGCCATACCCTCAGAGCTCCTATCTAACTCGCATTATCACAGCCAAGGGAAGAAAAAGAGACAGCACGGTACCGAGGCGGTGAAGTCTCATATCGTCGCCGCCAAAACCGTTGCTAATATCGTAAAAACATCGTTGGTATGGGTTCCCCGCCTAAATGTTTGGTCCCGACGCTGATGCATTTTGTGCTTCTGCTATTAGGGCCCACGAGGCTTAGACAAGATCCTAATTTCACCCGATGGAGACATCACGATTACGAACGATGGGGCTACTATCCTCTCGCAGGTCTGCTACTCTCCCCCCTCAATTTGCGAAAACAATCCGGTTGACGGATGCGACTTTAGATGGAAATATCAAATCACGTTGCCAAGCTACTTGTTGAGCTTTCGAGATCCCAAGATGAAGAGATAGGCGACGGTACGACCGGTGTTGTCGTTTTAGCCGGGGCTCTCTTGGAACAAGCTGCGGACCTGATCGACAAGGGTATTCACCCTATTAGAATTGCGGACGGCTATGACCAAGCTTGTGATATCGCGGTAGCACACCTTGACAAGATCAGTGACAAGGTTGAGTTCTCGCGGAGTCAGCAGGAGAATCTTTTCAAAGTTGCAAAGACTTCTCTAGGTAGCAAGATGTGGGTTTTAATACGTTCCTGCAAATCTTGTCAATCGTTCTAGATATCGCTAACACTTCCTTGGGATAGTGTTTCAAAAGCACACGACCAGTTTGCAAGGATAGCTGTCGATGCTGTGCTTTCCGTTGCGGATCTAGAGCGCAAAGACGTTGACTTCGAATTAATTAAAGTTGATGGGAAGGTCGGCGGTGCTCTCGAAGACTCTCTCCTCGTCAAAGGTGTTATCGTCGACAAAGACTTTTCTCATCCCCAGATGCCTGATGAGGTCAAAGATGCCAAAATTGCCATTTTGACTTGTGCATTCGAACCGCCAAAGCCAAAAACAAAGCACAAACTCGATATCACCAGTGTTGAGGAATTTAAGAAGCTCCAAGCTTATGAGAAAGACAAATTTACGGAAATGATAGCACAGCTCAAGGAAACCGGTGCAAATCTCGTCATCTGCCAATGGGGCTTCGATGATGAAGCTAACCACCTCCTCCTACAGAACAATCTGCCCGCTGTTCGATGGGTCGGTGGTCCAGAAATTGAACTCATTGCAATTGCCACTAATGGCAGGATTGTTCCCCGTTTCGAAGACCTTAGCGCCGAGAAACTCGGAACTGCCGGAGTTGTCAGGGAAATGGCTTTTGGAACTACAAGGGAGAAGATGCTTGTCATTGAGGAGTGTGCCAACAGTCGGGCGGTTACGATTTTTGTCAGGGGAAGCAACAAAATGGTATGCCCTGCTTTCCCAGCTAGTATAACCACACATAACAGAGGACTTACGAGTATTCGATTCTAGATCATTGACGAGGCTAAACGGTCCCTACACGATGCCATATGCGTCGTACGGAATTTAGTGCGAGACAATCGCATTGTCTACGGTGGCGGTGCAGCTGAGATTGCCTGTTCGCTCGCAGTTGAGGAAGCTGCCTCAAAGGTCAGCGCGTCTATTTTCCACACTCAAGTTGCACCGAATTCTCTTTCGCTAACGTGACTTTTCAGACACCCGGTTTGGAGCAATATGCTATGCGAGCATTTGCAGATGCTTTGGATGCCATCCCTCTTGCATTGGCCGAAAACTCCGGATGGAGCCCGATTGAGACCCTTGCTTCTATCAAATCCAAGCAGGTCAAAGAAAACAACAGCAGACTGGGTGTGGATTGTATGCAAACTGGGAGCAACGGTTGGTTCAATTTCCGAATCCGATAGATACGTTCTAAATGTGCCTGTTTCTTCTAACGATTTTGAACTCTAGATATGAGAGATCATTTCGTTATTGATCCTCTAATCGGCAAACGCGAACAGCTACTGCTGGCTACACAATTATGTCGACTAGTTTTGAAGGTACTCTAACTTAACATACTCATTCCTAGAAGGGAGCGCTAATAGTCTGTTGATTTAGGTGAACAACGTCATTATTGCTGGTGAGGATAATGACGAGTTCTAAGGCTCTTGACCGCACTGGGAGTTTGAGTAGAAGAAGCAGTAGGAAGGTGAAGGCCTCAATCATAGAAAATATCCTCTTTAAAAGGTTTCCAGGACTTAACATGCCATGTTTCGAATAGTCAGACAGATATACCTAAATACACTCAATGACTCCCGCACAGGCGTGTACTCAAGTAGGGAAATATTTTGTCTATACATACCAACAAAGGCATAGAAAATGCCCGCTTGAAGCATTCGGCCAAATTCAAAAATGTCTAGTCTTGTGAAGTGCTTTCCTTGAATTCTACATGGTAAAGAATTTTCGACATCCCCACATTTCAACTATCATATTCAGTCGGTAGGCTCCAAACTCACACCCGGCTTCTCACTCGCTCACTATTTCTGTTATTGGTCCCAAAATGGATGGATGATATTCAAGCACGGTTTCTATCTATTCATCCACTTGGGATAAACATAGACGGTATGGTGTGCGGACACCTCACCCATAACATGATACCTTAAAACCATACACTCGACAGATCCAAAATATCCTTGACCGCCAAAAAATACATACCTCACGAGTGGATAGATGGATACTATGAAGAAGAAGAAAAGAATAGTCCGGACCCTAAAATCTCAATCAAGGTTTTCTGTACTTGCATACTACCTATTTTCCCTCGCATCTAAGTGATCGCTTCGCCCTGCAAGGATTTATGTAGCTCGACACCAATAACAAAAACGCTGGAATGTCTTTTCTTCCTTTCAGTCAAGATATGCGAGCTAAAAAGTTAAGTATTCGGAGAGGAAAAAGGGTTGGCTACGCGAAAAGGCGTCCCGTGCTCTGTGAAGTGAGCAGACAAGTCATATAAGTATTACGCATTGACGCTGACCTTGCCCAACACCATGATTCGGTGAGCCTAGCAACCAATATATTTACATAAAGACCGAACATCCAAGAAAGAGAAATGGAAAAGCTCTAGTTACCTCTCCCTTTGGCTAATCAACTTCTTTATACCTAGGTACCTACACTTGGAGACCAAGCCTACAATAGATCTCGACAGCTAGTGATTACGGAGACAAGAGACAAGGGTCCGTCCGCCACCACCAAATAACTGGCCCTCCATCTACCTCACATAAGCCTGATAGAATCCTTTGAACAGATGCTTGTCTGAAGTCGTACTAGTCCAGCAGACGTGCAAGCGAATGTGATATGAAGACCCTGGTATGGACCTACCGTGCTTGTACTTGACTAGATACATCACCGCCTCGACGGAGAGCAAGGCTGCAAGGGCTCACCGACACATTGGGAATGCTAGTAGTCTCGACGACGCCCTAATTTCCATTATATCAACATTCCAAAGCAATGTCCTTTTGACAAGGGCGTCAATAGACCAGCTGTCGCTCTAGCCTTCCCACTGCGCGAAGAGGCTTCCAAGGATAGAGACTACTATCTTTAATATCTCTCCATCTCGAATTTCCCGAGTGCATGTCGATCAACCCGGCGCCATCGCGACAATCTTTGTGATATCCACACACAAAACATGTGTCGAGCGAAAGGAAATATCTTTTTGAGAATTGAAATAATCCACACTAGTTACTGCGGCTCGCCTGCAGCGAGTTGCAAAAACAGGCTTGCTTCCCAATATTTGTGGATATGATAGGTGGGAGACGGACGTTAATATATCAGGAAATTGATTCCTAGAATAATACTAGCGCCTTTCACTCTTAATATAACCAAGATGATAGCGTCTTGATGTGTCGAAATCCGCTATGGACTCCTTACTAGATGTCACTCCTAGGCGAGACACCTGTTTAGCGCGGATGAGGCGGAAGAAGGAATGGCTGGTGCGGCCCGAGAGAGGCTTGCCTAGAAGCCTTATCTATATCTCAATATATCCTGATACTAGGTAGAACCCAAGGTGCAAAGACTTCTCGTTACCTGAGAAGACATTGGGCGTAGCCTCGCCGGCGGTTCCTACACCGGCCCGGCTCTTAGCCACTAGGAACGAGAAAGTAGGCGGCTCCTTAAGAAGAAATATTATTTATTACTCCGATACAGCACGTTGCGTGAAGGAAAAAGGTATTGGTATCCGGCGCTGGAGCTGGAGTTCCGCCTGCCCCTGGCATCTTACTTATCCGCGGGAGCCGATACCTTGGAGCCGGGCACGGTAGAAACCGTATCCCAGGATCGTCAAGAGGTCAATTTGCTTTGCGCCGAGCTTAATCTTGCTCACTAACGAGGCGGCAACTCGCTATTATCGAGTATCATTCTACCTTTCAAACAATCTTCGAAGGTTGTTGCTTCTTTTCGAAGTGCCAAATCTCGAGTGTGATGGAGAAAATTAGTATGGTGGATCCGGAGCGGTCCGTGGACGTACGGATCTCCCATCCCCATCGAGGGAACGACCAGTCGTCAGCCTTGATCTGCGCAGACGTTGCCTGTTGCCAGCTGGCGTAAAGTTGGCGGGCAACAAACGCATTAATTATAGGAATGATTGGGCATCTGGCCTCAGGGGTATCAGCATGCCGCTGAAACACCACAAATGATAGGTATCCGGAACGCACGATCCAGCATCCTGCGAGGCAACGATTGACTGCATAAATCTGCACACCTGACGCGCCGGAATGGGGTAGAGGAGGGGGAATACGACAGACTCAAATCATCTTCAGCACCGCTCAATGGCGAAGGGGATAATTCATCACTGTTGCCTAGGGGTCGACACCATCGTTTAGGAAACCCCTGAGGGCTGTTTTTTACCAACCGCACCAGTGGCGACAAGACAGAACTTGTCTATCGGAGGTCGTCGAAAAATGAAGACGCATGGATCTACTGCTCTCGTTAACTCCGTGGTACATCGGATGATGCGATGCAGCAGCCATGTAAACGCCCGCAGCCGTGACCAAAGTGCCTTCGATACCGGAATAAGGAACAAGAAGCCAACTTAGACTCCAGGAAGCGTTGTCAACCACCTCTATTTGGGAGACTGTATGCAGTCATTAAGTTGTTGATACCGCTCATCTCCCCATCGGGACATAGAGCCGGCACCGTTCGCATCATGAGCTTTCTCAGCAAGCAGGCAATGATGCCCTGCTTTTCCTTCCCTCGAGACATGACAGAGAAAGATGCGTACAGCCGTCCGCAGCATGCGCGAAAGATACTCCCAATCTATCACGTGGAACATGGGATTCCGGGGGCATTATCTGTCGGGGAACCAGCCTATCTTGCAACCAGTTGCATGCGGAGGAAAGTGTGAAGTGGACGGCGCCACGGACACAGAACGGCGCCAGCGGACAGACGGGCATCCGCCGGCTCTCTTGTCACCTGAGAGCTGCAATGCGAATATACATACCATCTTTGCTTCTTGAGGCATGTCCCTTTCGATCGGTTCATCGTGCAAGGAAGGATCTGGGTCGCTTGCGAGTATTTCTGCAACCAGCAATACACATTACTTACGTGGTATTGATTTGCAAGTAAGGATATTACGGGATGCAAATCGCATTTGAAATCAGTCCGGGGCAAAAAAATGTCGAGAAAAGTCTTGTACCCTTCGCTTAGAAAGACACATGTATTCCAGGTCATGTTCAACCCCAAAATAAAGACCGCACAAATAGGCACATCGCAGTATCATTCATGACATTCAAGTCATCTATTGCATATTCCTATAATCTCACGGGGTCCTAGAGCTCATACCTGTAGTGGTAGCGTCCGTAATAAGTAGTATGTGAGAACTACCAGATGGACTCGAGGTGCGTAATGCATCCCCACAACAACTGCATGAGTGAGCAAGCTGCAGACCCCGATAGACAAGAGGCCGGCTACATGCATATATACTTATACTGTGCCCACATCCTATAGTACGCAACACAAAGAGGGCAAAGGGATCATTAACTTGAATCACGCTAGTTAAGCGAGCTGCCGACTGCGTGAGTCAGTAGCCTGTTGTTTTTGCGCAGCAGATGATTGAATAAATATGAGCTAGAAGCACGAACGAAAGATTAGTCAAGAGAATGAGTCAGGAAGCAAATATGAACCGCTAGCGGACGTTGCTAAATTAAATCGCACATGTAAATCATATATATAACAATATAGAATCGGGGGGTGAGAGGGGGAAAACTTCATAGGTTGCTTCTTCAATCCGTTACTATTCATTAAATTCCGTGTGTGGTACAAGAAGTAAACGAAGACAAGATTTCGAACCCTCCATGGCATTTTGACTAGCTGATCTAGATTCAGGTATCTTAGAGGGAGACCGAGAGTTAGTATTCAAAGTGGCGAGTTGACACTATTGAAGGGGGGGGATGTAAGGTGACAGACTTTGCAATAGGGCCATGTCGTAGAGAATTTGCCCGAAAAAGCTCAGGTTGGAGCGAACAGCTATATGAATGGCAGCTATAGCTTTAAACGGCTGTCGAATGTTCGAAAAGGCATATAAATCACAAAATAATTCCTAGGATGTTATACTCGGTTTGTGGGCATGTAGATGAAAATAAAACAAACGTCCAAGAGAAAAATTAGAAAATCGAAATACCCTGCATTAATCTGCAAGTCATAGAATTTTAAAAAAGCAGCGAAAAGAGAAACGGTCAAGAAGGAAAAAATGGGGAAAGCGATCGACGAATCTGGGAAGCGGCACAAGCAGCACACCACACAGCTAATATTCGAATTCTGTTTCCCATTGGTAGAGTGCGTAAAAGATTCAAGAAAAGAGCATATATTGTAGCACAATATATACGAACATGTCACAGCCTGGGTCAAGTGAAAGCGTAAATGCCTAACAGAAAAGTTTGACAGCCACTCGAGCATCGAGTTTCAAATAATGACGCGAATTCGGGCTTAGGTAAGACGGAGCAACGCATATCCAAGGAGATGGAGGCAAAGAGTCTGATATCCGACAAAGCGACGGCTTCCCTGTCCGTGCATTACTGTAGGAATGTGAGACTTGTTAGCTGGCTTCCCCGACATTTACTTAACCATGTTCGTGTCGCACGGCGACGTTGCCTATTCACATGAGCATCTGTCCTAGGACGCGGAAGAGAGGCGTCTAGCACATCGCGAGTAATCTTGTTCACTCCTCTCGGCGTCTGTATGCCGTTGCCGAAGGTCACCAGTCATGGCTGGAAGGTGACGTGACGCGCTATAGAGGCTGTAAGCTGTAATGATCGGATCTCATCATTCAACGGCTGGGATAAGATAAATGCGGAGAAAAGCCACTTCTTTAAATTTTGTTTTCCTTTCCTTAACGTCCCTGCCATAGTCAGTCGTCCACGACATAAGACCTGTGGCGCATGGGTATGCTATTTCATCTGCTACGTCAATGGTTTGAGGTTTGTGGTCTGTGGCTGGCGGCTAGACAGTAAAGTAGGGCTCATGAGGTGGTGGGAAGGAAACCATTCGAGGCTGAAGCATGTCATCTGCCGCCGCCACTAATTTGAATTCGGAGGTGGTCAAAGAGCCTTTCCAAAATCATTGCATTGACTCGTTAAGCAAAGCTCCTCTAGATGGGCCGAATATCTTGGGAAATGAGCGAGGCAGACATAAGGGGTGCGCCATATGCTGCTTCCCGTCGCAAGCTCGTGATAGAGTGATGCTTCTACGTCCTCCCCGGAATCCAGACCACTATTGATTGCAAAAGCAACTGCTAGAGACCACTATCACTTGATGTTCTTCGGGTATTGCCTGTGAAGAGGAGAAAAGTATGGGCTTTGATTCTATCCAAAAAATCAAAGCCGGGAATGAAATGTACAGTAGACCACTTGGTGTACGGTGCACGATAGAAACGGACACACCCAGACACAGTCTGGCAGGATTAAGAGAAGACGACGTACAGGCGCCAGGTAATATTTGCGCTGTGCAAACCTGGGATCCCTGGGATGTTGTTCTGTCCATGTTTACGCGATGTACTCTGAAGTACAGAAACCCGCCGAATTTTGAAGATCACGTGAATAAGCTCATTAGCTCGGTTAGCTAATCAGCGCGCACGGGCCCTCCCGAGTCGCTTTCAACCTTGAAAAGGAACACAACATCGAATCGAGCATGAATCGCGGAGGACTCGCTGATCTACACACACGGCGGCCACCGGAAGCAGACAACGCGGCTCAAAGCAAACATACAAGCAAACAATCAGACCAGCTCGACTATCCGTATTCAGCAAGTCGACTGCAAACTCTGGATCGAAGTGCAAATGATTTTAATAATGACTACCCAGTGTGTCGGGATGAGATACATCGTCTTTCCCTGGTGCTCGGGTCCCCGCGACAGTGGACGAGACCAGAATGGCCCGACACAGCGTGTACACAGACCGGGGTCCGTGAGTACAGAAGAAGGGTACACGTCGCCTCAAATAGTGTCTAGGATAGCACTATTGACTTGAGCTCAGATTATCGCTATTCTCCATTGTTTGGAGAAATGATCTTTCTTTTCGCTCGATATAACAGACAAGAATCGATTTTGCAACGGCCACATGACGAATGGGGCATACTATGGATCGATCAGTAGCTCACTTCCCTGTATGGACTTGCTATCCACAATGTGGTAAGAGGTAGGGCACGAGACCTCCATCTACAACGCTGCTGCAGGAGTCCCTTGCATACAAGAGGGCAATGGGCCATAACAAGACCAAGACATTTAAGCACTGATCACTCGGGCATCGGTGTCAATGGAATCATGCATTATTCAAAACCTGCCAGGTCTACGCTGCGAGGTTGAATTATTGGTTTGCTTCCAGGACCATAGAGTAGCCTCGAGGTATGGTGATTCCATTTCCGGCCTATCTTCCTTCTTCTAGGTTCAATTCTTGTCCCGGTTTCTTTCTGGCCTAGTTGTGGTTCTCAACGAGTCTCTGTCAGGTTCCAGGTACTTTACGGGCCTGCTGATTGCGCACAACGTGCAGTGCGTCATGTGTGCAGACAAAAGGCAAGGTACAGAGGGGTAACAAGACGAACAGGTACCCGTGGCCATTTTCTGTGGGCAAGAAAGAGTGACGAGGTGATCGGTGCCTTGGAACCAGCCCGCCATCGTCAGCCCTCTGGTGTAACGTGGCGAGCGTGATCATGCACTTCAGACTCCGGGTACCGTGTTCGGAGTAGGTTAGTAAGCTAGAAGGAGAGGAATCAATTGATAGTGGTAGGTGTCTTGCGGACGCAATTTGACAGACCCTCCACTATACCTATACTCGGCAGGAGATATCTGGAGAAGCGCGTCAAGCGAGGACTGGTTTTTTTTTATACCTCGCCTAGGAGTGGGTGCGGGAATGCTCCAGACAAATTCCTCAGCTCAAGTAACCAAGACTAGACGTCACCAAAGGTGAATGGAAAAATAAACAACGGTAAAAGCCAAAAAATTAGAAGGGTGAATCGGCCGTGGTCTTTCAGATTCGGTCGGTAGTCACAGGTCACAAATGCACGCCTGCATACTCTTCGGTTCTGCAAACAATGTACCTAGCGTTAAGAATTTGCCTCAAGTATGTTCCCTTTTCTGCATCCTTTGCTGATATGCGAGAGGATGAAAGCTGTTGGTTCCCCGATTAAGTCTTTCTTTCCTTTTCTTTTGGTCGAAACAAAGATCATTCCTAGCAAATGATGCTCTTAGGGGTCTTCTTACATCTGCATACTTTCTTCTTCCGGATCTCTTTGAGAATAATGGACAGGGTGTAATGACTTCGTACGATTCCCAGGCCTTCGGCGCGGGTCACATAACCCCTGTAATCCGAATAAGATTAAAGCCCCTACGCACGGAAGTAGCTTAAAAGGAACACCAAAAGCCAACTAACCGCGTCAGAGAGCCCATCCTCCCGAACCGCGGCCTGCAATTCGTCCATGCACGACAGCTACAAGGCGGACTGGGCTAACCAGCATAGAACATGACATCAGCCTAGCGCTCGTAGGGCAGAAGGGAGGCAGCGCGAGAGACGCCGCTTTGGAAACGAGGAGCAGACATGACCCCGGTATACACGTGATGGTTGATTGGGCCCCGGAGCATGCCTTTCTTTCCATCTCTTGACCATATTCACACAGTCGCGCGGTATGCGCAGAGAGCGGCGGGATCGGGCCCCCGACCAAGTGGTATGTAGTGTAGGCCGGGACGACAGAGCACACGACCCAGTCGAATTTTGCCTCAAGACAAGTCAGATCAGATCTGAGAACCTGATTGCGACTGTATGTACGGGCTTCCCGTATTGCAACTTTCGCATCCAAGGCGATACTCCAGAAAGTTACCCCGTCCGGAGTCCTTGACTTGCAAATTACTTCGTTCCTAACCTTCCCGTCGATGGCCATATAGACTAGTAATGGCCTAGGCGACCGAGACGCGCGAGAAATCGGGCATGAAGGAGAAAGACGGCCGACAACGGAAGAGCGTAGATAACTAGACGCTGGCTGGACTTCTCCGGAATCTTTCAGGAGAACTCGGGATGGAACAACCTCGGGACAACAGAAAGTCACGTGGCAGCGAAAAGCGCGGGCCGGGCGACGCCGACTTTGAGCCGAAAATGATGATGATGATGATGATAATCCACCGGCCGAGTCATGGAGGGCAGCCTGTTCAACATACTGTAGATTATGGCTGAAGGTGGCTCTCTGCTTTATGGTATGAGATACGAAGGACACACCATTCGGAAACAACCGCTTTCACCAATTCGCTGGTATGTAATAGCCGGGCGATACGAGGCCAGCGAGGTCCTCAGGTCACCGGATGGCCACTGTCATCAATTATCGTCAAGACCTCACTGACTATACTTGCCGAGAGTGGCTACTTCAAAAATAGTGAGTCAACTCGTGACAGTTCTCTCCCCATACAATAAGAAGACTCTGTATGATAGTTAGTACGGAGTGGATGGAGTCCTTTCTTTGATCTAACCTGGCCACGGTGGCTGAAAGGCTGCAACCGGGTAACTAGGTAACTACCTTCCTATTAGCTCGAGGCCCAAGATAAAGAGAGTCCGGGGAAAAATCTCAGCACCTCACGTGGATCGACTGTATGCGCATCCAGCCAGGGCCCAACGAAGTACTGTGGTTCTCCAGGCCAGGCTAGCAATGGGCGGATGGGGGGCCAGGAGAGCAGCCAAGCAAGACGCCACGAGAGAAATTAAGGAATAAGACTAAGAGGTGATCTCTTTCCCCAGACCCTTCGATAACTCAGTGACAAGTGTAAAACGCTCGAGTCAGCAATAAGCCCTGGGTATGACAGGGCTCTTCAGCGAGAGCGAGTACTCCGTAGGTAGTTTCCATCGCGACTCATGTCACCAAAAGCATCTTTCTTCTGCATGCGCAAGTAACGATATCAAGTTTGAAAGATGATGATATGTTCCGCTTCCAGGAAGCCTAATGTCCTCTCTCCTGCCAACGTCAACCGAAACAATACAGCTATAGGGCGGAGCAAGGGGATGCGCTCTGAGCTCAACCTCAGACGGCGAGTTACACAGGGAAGCGGGCACATGAGCAACCCTTTCGCTGTTCCTGATGTCAGACCCATCCATAACTATACTTCTCCATACTATCACTCGCATCGCATCGCCTCGCAGCCCCGTTTCGGATCACATTTGCGAACGAGTAAGGAGAAGCGTAGACGAGGTGACACCTTTTCTCATCCTTCGCGATCGCCCATCCAGGTCGTGAAGACCAGGACGAAGAGGGGTGTCTGCACGAGTCTCAACACTTCTTGTAATGTCCGGTCGCAGAGCATTGAGTTTTCCCATCCCTCCATCCCTCGTCCACATGGCAGCTGGGGACGGAGTGTAGCTCGTACCTCCATCATCTACCGTCCTCTCCTCCCTCTCTCCCTTCCTGCCACCCTCCGCGCCGACCTGAGCCTCGCCTCTTGTGGCCGCCAGCCGGATCTCCATATCCCCATCTACGACGCGCTCGTGGACTCGTGGAGCGAGATGTGACGGCGATGGCACGCTGGCCCAGCGTCTATGGGGCCTCCTTTTCACGCTGCTCCTACTTTGCCCGAGCCTCCTCTCCTTGCGGACCCAAAAGGAAAAAAAAGCTTCCAGAAAGCTGCACGGAAGCTCGCCGTTACGTAAGTAATTGCAAACGCGCCGATCATGCGCGTACGGTACGGTACCATATACCCTGGTATCGTCGTGACTTAGTCATCGCCCTGCTTACATGAGCGGCTCGGCGTATTAACTAAGCGGCGCGCTCACCTGATCGCGGGCCTCTGCATAACGGTGCGATTATATGGAGGATTTATGGGGTCTGGAGGCAGCACAGCGCAGCATCGCACTCGCATTCGGCGTCATCTCGCGCGCGCAAGGCCCGGCGAGCGGTGCAGTGCAGTGCCGTGTGGCCCTCTGCGCTGTCAGATCGTCCCAAGCACCGATGGAAAGGGAACCCCAGACCCCACCAGCAGCACAGCCGGCCCCCCCCCCTTCATCTACCACCTCCTGTCAAGGCTGGTGGCAGAGCACTCACGAGAAAGAGGGAAAAGCCAAAAAAAAAAAGGCATGAAGAGGCATGCGAAGCAGGCTGGTGAGCACTGTTGTCCTCTACCAGTTAGGTACGGACCGCCCTGCAAGCTTAATTCCAAGCATGTCCGGCGCCTAAGGGAGTGGTGGCTGGAGGGTGGTGATCGGGAATGATGGAGGAGGGCGATAGGGCTACAGCGGCGCCAACGCAGAGGTCAGCAGCATAGGTGAGAGGAGTCGTCCGTGAATAGTGAAATATCAAGGGCAAGGGCGAAAAAAATAAAAAAAATAAAAAATAATGCAGCCGGGAAAATAAAAATAACATCGATGGGCCAGTCAAGAGACGGAGGTACCCCTCGCCGACCAGTTACAGACATCCCAGGGCGAAACAGTTAGACCTGCAGAGTCACAAGGACACCAGGCATGGAAATGGGGACATGCAACATGCCTGGTCCAGGGAAGAGGCACGGGTATGCTCCAGTGGCCAGTAGCCCAGCAGCAGGATCTTTATGTGCATCTGGCGGTGAGAATTGTGAGGCTTATACGGATACCGCGACACGCACGCCTTCCAGCAGCAGCTCCGTCTTGGGCAGCTCTTTGTGTGTGATACCTACGGGAGTACTTCCCTGACTCACATAGCTGCTTGATCGACTTCGCCTCGAGATCTGTCCTCGGCGTTAGTGTTGATGCATCTTGACGTACCCGAGGCGGCGGTTCCCCCCAGTGCAATTATCCATCACAGCAGTCACACTTCCCACCACGATTACACATAACACATCATTTTAGCCGTTCTGCGCTGGGATATATAGGCAATGTTCCACCACCAGGGTAGGGCGGCTGAACAGAAGGCAAAAAGCAATTGGGACACGTCAATCACCTCTTCCACACGGCCATCTCATCCCATCTGTCTCGTCCGTTCCCATGCTACCTTCACACTCTTGTCTGCCGCCCGTTTGACTTCTTCCAACCCTACGCCTTACGAGTCTCTCCTCCAAAAATGTAATCATATATCGACCGATCGATCAGCCTTAGCCCTTGAGCCAAAACGAAAAAAGCTCAGGGAAAAGTTAAGCTCAAGTCTGCACATGACCGCCCCCTTCAAACGACCAGTCAGTTTCCGTCCGCTGTCTTTTCCCGCTGGCCCCCGGCACTATTGCCAAATAGGCTTTCTCCCTTCTCTTCCCTTTCTCCTCGATAGTGACCTCAGCCAACCGCGCCACTGTCCGCTTGCACTTCACCTTCCCCACAAACAACTAATCGACTAGCCGTCAACACGAACAAACAAAGATAGGGAGGAGAGCCGTTGCGTGCCAAGCCGTGCACTAAGAGGTGATGGAAAAACGCTCACAGGGCCAGTAATGTGGCCCAGCCAACGACTACCGTTCCCCATTGCTCGGTGACTGTTGGGAGGTTGCGTAAATCGAACAGGGGGAAGAAAGGGATCGAATGTGATATCTTTTTCACCACAAATTATAGTATATGAGCGCTAAGCTAGATTGTGACTTCAATACTGGTAAATTATAGGGGGAGGGGGGTGGGAGAAATGGCGGCGAAGAGAGGAAGCAGGGAAAACTCCCGCCAGTTTGTTGTTACAAGACGGCGAGTTTTTCGCGGGTCTGGGACGGCGCATTCCCGTCGTCATGTCCTTCTTTGACAAGCCTGGTGACGTCGACGCAAGCAAGATTTTTTTTTTTTTTGGATTTTCGTCAGGGAGAAAACGAGGCGAATGCGGTGATGGCTGGATGTCGTAAGATGTCAACAAGTAACCACAGGGTGTCGTTCATTCCGGTCCCAGAGGAACAGGCGAGACACGGAGGATAATAGCAACGAAACAGAGCGGATCAGATACAAACCACCTGAGCCAGACAAAGGAGGACGGGCAAGGACAAGGCAGACGAGTGAATACGGAGCGAAATATAGATAGTCGCGGTTCAAGAGGGAGGGGAAAAAGCAAGGGGGGGATGCGTGAGTCGTCTGGCGGAGGTGATGGGACAGGCGCGTCTTCAGTGTCTAAGGACGAGGACAGCAAAGGGCGATGTGACCGATGAGCTGTCACCAACGGGCCAGCGTAGGGAGTATACTCGGTTCGACTTAGGTACCTCCAGGCGCAAGCAGCAGGCCGGGGTGGTGGGAGGGTCAAGTGACTCTCTCTCTCTTCCTCTCTCTCTCCGTCTCCCTCTCCCTCTCCCTCAATCCCTCAGCCGCCGCCTCACGCCACAACAGTCTGCCCCAACCACGACGGAGGGTCAACTCCTCTGCCATGCGGCCGTTAACCATGGTGAGTTTGAACATGAAGATACGATGCAGTAAACAGAAGACGACGGGTTGGCTGTTACATAAGCCGCCGCTGCTTACAAAGGCGATCTGTACGGTAAGTTAAAGCGATACGCGTACCGACGATACCAGACGATACGCGCCCAGCGGAAAACTTCCCGGCCAGGGACGCGCTGAGTCAGCGGCAACCCGGTCACGGTACCTCGTTTTCTTCTTTTTTCCGGCCTCGGTCTCTTTTTTGCAAACCCTGGGGGGCGTTTTTTATTCTTTTTTGCAGGCTGAGAAAAACAAAGGGCGGGAAAAGGGAAAAAAAACAAAAAATACCAGACCGGGCCCCCTTTTTTGCAAAAGCCGCCTGCAAAAACACGCCCAAAAGGTTAAAAATAACGCCTGGAGACGACCAGAAGGTGGCAGAAGTACCTCCACGCCCAATTTTGGTGGCGAGGTACCTGCGCGCGACGCAGCGTGATGTTCCCCCTCGGAGGCCCGCCCTGGGCTGGCTCCATCATCGAACTTCTTAAGTGGAACGTCCCCGTCCTTCGCTTCAGTCCACACATACGGCCCATCGCTCGTCGGCTTCTCTCGTCTACCTCTCTCTCTCTCTCTCGCGCACCCTCCCTCCCCTTCTCTCACCTTCTCCCTCTCTCGCAACCCCTCTCGAGCTGGCCACACCGCCGTCTTTGTTGTCATCAGGCCGTTGCGGTATCCGTTTGTCGCTGCATATCACCGCTATAGATACGCTCCCGCAAGGAGAGACAAGAGACAAACAGCGTCCGGGCTGCACGCCAAAGCCAGTTGCACCGACCGCCAGGCCTGCTACGCCCATCACATACCGCAGACTAGACCCATTGGCCGATCTATAAGGACCCCACGCCGCTATCTCTCCCACACAGCTAGCACGGCACACGAGGACTCCCTCTTCAGGAAGGTCGAGAGCGCGGATTGGCAGAAAGGAGGATCACAGCAGCAGCATCTACCATGCCGTCAAGGCTGAGCACGCCTGTCTTGACCGTCGACCCGGCCAAAATCCACCAGGTCGACACCCGCAATGCAGAATCTCTCCATGGAATGTGGATGGGTGAGTGATTCCCTATCATCTTTGTCTAGCACAGTTATCTGACGGTGAGGACACAGTATTCTCTCGATGCGCGGATTTCATGGAGGAGGGCAGACGGCTGGAGAATCTGAGCTGGCGGCTCTGGAACCGCGAGACTTTCTGTGTTGCGCCTCAGGGCCAGTCACGGACTGCAGCTCACAATCACAGCCAGAAGCGGATAAATTCTGGATCCCGTCTCGAACGGATAAGACGAGAGTCGAAATCCATCCCTGACCTATCTAGCAGTGTCGACTCTGTCATGTCCGAGGAGGGAACAGACCAGTCACGGTCCCAGTCACATTCGACCGCCGCAGGGTCCCAGACGAGCTCGGCCTCCAGTTCACAGTGTCCCTGCACCCCACGATCACTGGAACTTGACCCCAAACCTACCATTGTTGGCGAGGAATCCATACTCAGCATCTCTCGCGGACGTGAGAGGCATATAACTTCCCTCGGCCTGGAGAAGATGGTCTACAGCATCAAAGAGAAGCGAAATCTGGAACCAATCTATGTGCCGAGGTGCAAGTCACAGCTTCGGATAGAGAACCAAGAGCTGGATGTCACCCCTCGCGCCTCTTCCCCTACTTCCGCTTCCAAGCAGCTGCAGCTACAACCGCCACAGCCTCAGCAAGTCTCCGCGCCCGCCACCAACCAGTCTCTCGAGTCGTGCTCCACAGTGCATGATCAGGGTCGGGGCAGTGAAACTCACACGTCTGCCTCCGACACCAGCGTCTCTTCTGCCGAAATCCCCCTCCAAGCTTCATCGGTAGTCCGCGGCTTCTCTCCCTCCAAGATATCCTCCTCGTTCCGATCCCACCACCAACTCGCCGCATCCTCCAACGGAAGCAGGAACTCCATCCCCAGAAACTCGCCTCTAAGAAATCAGAAATCCAATGTCTTCACCCTCGGATGCTCTTCAGGGGATGAGGAATCCTCCTTCGAAGACAGGATGGCCATCAAGACACACCGAAGCTCGCTCAGCGATGGTCTCAACCAGCCCGCAGCTCACCAACTCAGTAAGCTGACCCTTGTACGAGACACCAAGCCCGCCAGCCATCCCATCAGGCCAATACGCGAGACCGGCGCGTCGGACGAAGACGCCATTGCTTCCACCGACGAGGAAGACGAATCAGAAATCTCCGAGAGCGCCATCGAGGATGACGACGAAGGCGACTCCTCAGACGGCGACTGGGAAGACTCCATCACCGAGTCCGGCCGATCAAGCGTGGACGAAAAACAGCTTTTCCAGCGTGTCGACTCGCGACCCAATCTCGTGTCACGCCCCTCGCTTCTCACCATGATGATGCACCAGCCCCAGCAGAACTTCGTCCCGGCCACCTTCAGACCTCGCCCAGCGGCACCCAACTCGCGCTCTACCCCGGCCATGCAACGATCCCTTGCACCTCCCGCAGACGAGGAGGAGGAGGACGATGACGAGCATGACGGGTCCGACTCGGGTTCCGCGGGCTCGCCGGGTCTGGAGATGAAACGCTCGGAGGTACCACACTCGCGCCCCATCGTCATGACGTCCATTCCCCCCGGTGGTGTCGTTGCTCGTGCCCACTCGCCTCGCACCACGCGCCGAAACATGCTGGCAACCGAACTCACCGAGTCTCTCCGCAGACATCTCCTCTGGGAGCGTCAGCAGAAGACCACCGCCGCGACTGCTACCGCGGCATTTAAGCGTCGCCATACGGCATGTGACGTCGCGGGCCTGCAGGAGTACCCTGGCGCCGGCGACTCCAAGGGCCAAGGGAAGGAAGAGTCGAAGAACAGCTCGTGGAATCACTACTTCGACTCCGGCCCATGGGAGTATCACGTCAAGGGCTGGTAAAGCCTCATCATGCCCTATCTACATCATCGACTTTTATACCCCCTCCCTCTTACCTCCTCTAATTCTTTGTATTATATCCTTATCGACGACCGCTGACGATATTTCCTTGCTTCCATTCATCACCTTCAACTCCGCTGCCTGCCGCCAGCCGCTCCAGCTGAGTGTGTGCGGGTCTACATAATACACTACACCTACCTCCGCCCTTCTACCTACTATTCTTGCTTCGCGCCTTGTTTACTGTGTTCCAGATACCCACCACGTCATGTATTTTCGTTTCTTGCATCTTCTTTCTGTCTAGTACATTATCGGGTCTGGTTGGGTCTGGATAAACCAGAGGGCGCTGCGGCCTTCTGTTATCTCTTTCTTTCAGCTTCATTTTACATCCTCTGCCTAAGTGAGCGTGTGTTAGTTAGCTCTTCCTTGTAAGCAATCGGGAAAACAAACGAATTAATTCAAAATTATTTACTGAAATCACGCTGCGTCGACGTTACAAGTAGAACTGCCCCTCTGTAGCCTTGTGTGTCTCCACACCGCGCTATACTTAGGCTATAGCTGACATGAAGTATCCAAGACGAGGACAACAGACCTGACACGGACGGCCCATCAGCCACTCGCGAGCCCATTAGCCTATGTGTAGCATATACCCGTCCCTCGCGATTGTACTTCGTCGTATCTCCCAGGACTGTGGGCTTGCGAAGGATGGTCTAATGGTGTCCCCATCTGACTTTATCCTCCCAGCCGTACGGGGAACAGCCGTCAGGGTCACCTTTGACTAACAGCATACAGTGCAAGTTAAGTAAGTAGGCGGTAGAAAGCTGCCAGCGAGCAAGTCCCCAGCTTAGACCATGATACGATGCAATACCACCACCCTTCTTCCCTCCACCGCCCGCTCCCTGTCGCATGGAGGAGGAATGATGAGACGGCCCGTTTCGCTATGCCTATCAATTCCTTCTCATATAAATTGTTCGGGGGGCACCAGGCTCCAATTGCCGACGTGGTCGCGTGTTTACTCTTACGTTAACAATAACAGAGACGTGACCATTTGCACGGCTTCACAGGAAGAGACGAGACAAGACGCTACAAGCCGGGGATAACTCGCGACGCAGCCGAGTCGCTCTAATTACGTACTATGTATAAGCATATCCAGCGCGGTTAAGCATTTCTCGTATGGGGGACGGAAGTGATTCCCCCTTTCTAAAAGGAATTATTCTACACAGGGCAAGGGAAAAGAAACGAACAACTAACTGCGGGAGAGTGCTGCAAATGGGAAATGGATCCTCAATTCCGCTGACTTTGCAGAAGCTGGGAAATAGTAAGCAAAGCACGTACTGACTGGACATGGTGGGAGGATGACTTGACACTGACAATATACTAGCTTGAGGTACGACGGGTCAATCTCCTTCACTCCCGTACTCTTACTATGCGCTGGCGAGACGGACAGGGTGTTGTCTATCCATACTTGTACTGTACATACTTCGGGCGTGAGGAGAGCGACTCCGACAAGGATTTTACTACTTTTCTTTCCTTTTTCTTCTCGGCCATCTGACCATGAAAAAAAAAAAAAACATTAAAACGGCAAGACGAATAATTCTCCGAAATCAGATTACATCCGGCTATCGTCTGTCCCGTCCTCTCGTCGGGTCTCTCTCTTCCCTCCATGCTCAAAACGGCAGCTAACAAGCAAGGACGAGTCCCCTCGACCCGGCTGGCGGGATGGGGAAAATGGATCACCACGAGGCATACATGGCGCCGAGTGACGTGAGGTCAAACATGAGACACCACGAGGTCGAGTCTGGTCCATGCCTCGTTGGCGTGGTACCCAGCGAGAGCCAGAAGTCACATAGAAGACGACTTATACGGCTATAGCTCTGCACGAGCCCTAGCGGGTGGAACTGATTCGAAAGTACATCCAGCCTAAGCACCAGAGGCGTCATAGCATTCATGTTATCCAACGGGGATCCGGGTCTGCCTTATAAGTTGGGTCTTCGTACAACCCAAGGGTACGTACCTTAAGGCTGGCTTCGATTAGGCTTGCATGGACTCCAAGGTAGATAGAGAGCGATCCGGCAATCACCATTCCTTTCTTCATATACGGAGTAGTACTCTATGCTTCGCCCCTCTGTCTCTCTCTCTTGGATCAACTTCATATCAGGCTGCCGATATTGGATCAGAAAGTGGAATATACTTACGCCGGTAATGAGTGGTCATCTACTGCCCATGCGCGAATAGGAGATTAACCTTCCTTCCCCGGCAACCATGCACGCCTTGCCGGTTTTCTGGAAAACTTCGGGAACGGTATATGCAACATCGAGTTTTCCGAGACTTGCACCTGCGAGAAGTATATCGGTTCTAAGATCTCTTGTTTTGCAGCATCGCAGGTGATAATTATATCTCATGCGGCCTAAAAACCCGAGGGGAATTTTTTGGCTAGCGGTACTGACCAATGCTTTATGGAGGGGTACTGAGTACTCTGTTCTATTTTCCGCTGTTCCGTCCGTCTCGTACACCCTCTGTTATAATAATTGGCCTTCCTCAGATAATGACCCCTGGGATGACCAGGATGACCAACAAGGTGCCTCTTAAAACGACTACACCCTAAAATACCCAGCAGACTTTCCATTCTCCGTATCTCCTCTTGATTGTTTCGTCCGGCCTGCTCTATCGCGGTTGTCCGCCGCGGGCCGTTTGTCCTTTCCGCCCTCGGTGAATATCTTCAATCAGTCCGATCGATACGAGGGAATAATTTGGAAAAACGACGTCTAGCGGACGACAAAATGCGCTCGTCGATGCTTGGTTCGTTTTGTCGATACGGACAGGGTTGTCTACTCTTGACCACTTACAAGCGGTATATATATACACAATGGCATATTGTTTTCAAGTGATGTCGCCCACGGGCTTCGAGGAACTGTTTTGTTGCACCATACACGGCCAGATATGGTCCTGCGACCGCTGGAGTTCGGGCTTCCCGATGGTTTGCTAACCTTGTATTATATATCTGGCTTGATATAGCAAACATCTTTCAGGGTCTATGCAGACCAAGACCTCTTCAGAAGCATTGGATGAACTCTTGATTTGAGAACAGGAGCTTAATCGTTTCTCGATAAGCCTCCGTACCTGTCCATCTATGCTCTAAAAACGGCTAAGCACGGACGAACAGGCGGCGGTAGAGCGACCAGGAGCTCGACAACACGACGCCCTGCCCTGGATCAAGCTGGTCTCCAGTAAAATAACTTATATAGCTTGGACATTAAGACAAAATAGACTGTCGAAGGGTTCTCGGCGTGCGTTTGTCATGTTGTCCAGACCTGAAGGCTTTTCCCTCCGTCTCTCACCGCGGGATACAGAAGGGCGGAATGACACTGTCCCGTGTCCGTACGAGTAACACTCGACGGAAGGAAAGCTTACATACAACCCTTTTAATCAACACTCGACCATATCAAAAAACAACAGCTGTTATGTGTGTGTGTATGCATGCAATGTAAGAAAGAATGAGGTGTGCTTCGTTCCCCCTACGACCACAAAAAAATCATAGGCCCGAGCCGCGATTCGAACGCGGGGCCTCTCGCAAATCAGAGCTACTAAAGCAGCTCGGGCTAAGGGTTGACCCGAAGCGAGAATCATACCAACTAGACCACCCGGGCTATGGGTAACTTAAATTCACCTTGACAAGTTATATCATCAGGTGTCTTCCACAAGCCACCAACGAACTCCATATAACTGACTGACTGGACCAATCTCCGAAGCATTAGTTTTGCAGTGAAGAACACGGAGATAAGATGCCAAGGTAGATAGATGTCTATCTGATAAGATCCTGCCGGCTCTTCTAGGCTCCAATGTCTCAAACAAAAAGAACACGTCAATGCTTTGGCGAATTGGTGCTAATTCAAGTTCCTAGGAGCCTGTGGTTGCTGCCCGTGTCAAAGAGAAGTGGTTCTTGCGATCAGAAGAGGAAACTTGTGGCGTCGTATTCTTGGGAAGAAGCGATTGTTTGCCACCACCGGGGAGCATCAAGAGCGCATTTTGTGGACTTTGATTTCCGAGTGATATGCGGGGGGCCTGATGAAGCGGGAGGCGGGCTGTGCCGAGTGGGCGTCTATCCCCCTTAAAGGTGGCAAGCTAGCTGCTAGAATTCTTCTCTAGTGAACGGGTTATCCCGTCACATTCCCGTTTTTAAGCAGCGTCTTCCACTGACCGCTGTAACTCAGCTGGGTTCGATCGTGTGACATGTACCAGTAAAATGAGAGCATAAGCATGCATGAGATTGACAATGGGGTCAGTTAGCCGATTTGTGGAGATGTATATTCTATTCATATTTCGCCAGACGAGGATGGGAGCGTTCGCTTCGCTCACTCCGCAAGATATTAATCGCTTTCTTTTGAGGCCTTACCTCAGTACTACTATTTTCTCTTACCTACTCTTTATTAGACCTACCTTTCTTTACTTTTAAAACGGCCTCTTAGAGTCGCCAGACCTACGGTCTG